>JABCKG010000359.1:0-12006 GCA_018851835.1 Hypsizygus ulmarius | reverse complement strand
AACTGAGATGAGGTAGATCAGTACCAAAAGATGAAGATCAGTATGAGATTGCTATCTAATCTCAACTGAGCTGAGGCATTGATCATGCTAAGCTCGCATATCCAACATCCCCCTTGGGCACAAGCATGGAGAATAAAATAAAATTAAATATACCCCCTGAATCACCAAGCCTCGCCATCCAAGTCCGAGTCCGAATCATCTACTGTGGCACCTGCAGCTGAAGCCTTCTTCTCCTTGTCGGCAATCTTCTCCTGGCACTCATTCCGATAGTGCCCCTTCTTCTGGCAATGATAACAAGTGACATCCTTTCTGTCATGTTTTGACTTCGAGTTTGCAGAGTATGCGATGTCCGATCCTGCACGTTTCGATTCTGAGCCCAACTGGCATGCTTCTTCATTCAAGCAACATGCAATAACAAAATTGAAATTTGTCTGTTCTGAGTAAGAGTCAAGTGAAATAATGAGAGAGTTGTAGGAATCAGGAAGAGAAAGCATGAGCACAGAGACCATGAGTGATTCTGAAAAGCCATCTCTGAGGAAAGTGAGACGATCTGCAAGCTCGCAGAGAGCTGCCGCATGCACCTGAACTGTGATGTCCCGAGTCTTCTTCATCTGGAAAAACTTCTGCCATGTTGAAATGACACTCACCAACCCCTTCGACATATGAACCTCTATCAACCTCTCCCACACCTTGTGAGGATCCCTGGAGGCCTGAGTGTGAATCAACTGCCCATCTCTGACCTCACCAATGATCTCGCTTAATGCCAAATCTACCTGAGTGTGCCAAGCCTTCATGATCTTGTGGTTATCTGAACTGACAGGTCAAGATTCCTCCCCATTCACCAGTGACCAAACCCCAAGCTTCTATAACTTCAACTCCATATGATACAACCAAGAATAGCAGTTGTCAGCATTGAGCTTCACGGGTAGATGGGACTTCAAATCAGTCTGCATTCTGCATGTGGGGGTATGTGCTCTGAACTGGAGACTTCTGAGTATACAAATATAGTAACTGCACTGAATTGGCAACTTCTGATGTGCCTGTCTGGTGGCTTCCGATTGCGCCTAACTGGCAGCTTCTGAGATTACTGCGCCTGACTGGCGACTTCCAAGTGTGCTAACTAGCGGTTTCTGAGTGCGCTGAGTAGTGGCTTCCGAGTTGCCTCAGACGATGAGGGCTTCTGTGACCAAAGCTTCGGTGTGACAATATGAGAACAAGTAATACGTCAAGAAAAGAAGCAGTGTTGTCGATTTGCTGATGGATTGTTGTTTACCCCACCAGACCTGGGCAATAGCTCGTTTATGTAGAAATAATGTCAGAACTGGGACAAAATGTTACCTCGGTGTGAACGAGCAAAGAATGTGGGAATATAAGTAAAATTGGTAGCTATAGATACCTGAGATGAGGTAGATCAGTACCAAAAGATGAAGATCAATACCAGATTGCTATCTAATCTCAACTGAGCTGAGGCATTGATCATGCAAAGCTCGCATATCCAACAAGTCTTTGGTTGGTTCACTCTCAGTGGTTATGTATTATGTTCCTAACATAGGTTCACTTAGTTCAACCAGCAAGCTAAAATAGGTGAAAGTATGGCTAATGTATCAAGACTCAGGAAGTCTCAGACACATTATAGAATAGCTTTGTATGTACTTCTGACACTGTAGCACATGAAAAAATATGTATTTTAATTCCCTCAAAAGTTCAGTTTATGTTAAGTTCACCCAGCCACTGTTAGCGTTACCAAACCATGTTTAGATTCAGTTTACATCCAATTGTTATGTGTTACTGAACTTACAGTCGTAATAGTACAGTATTGTTATGAACCCCTATTTTTCTTGCTTCATAAACCCATCTAATTCAACACTAGTACTTCGAACACTAGCACATAATTCAAACTCTCATGACCTTGATCTTATCTTCTCACATCACATGACCAGTATCCGGACCAAGCACCACTAAAAATCCCTCAACTGCAGATTCAAACCCATTCACCTCCTCTTCTTTCTCCACCACAGCCCATATCTCCACTTGATACAAGCAAACATGATACATAGCACCATAACCTGAGCTGTTCCTGACTCCATCTAAACCCACCTCTACCACACATATATAAACCCTGTAACTACCTGTAGAACAATATCCTCAATATTCTTAAAGACTTACTGCTTCTTGTATCATCTCAAATCTTATTTTCTTTCTATTTTTGAACTCACTTCTATCCACTAAAGTCTCAAGCTCATTGAGATGCTGAGTTTAGGGTAGTTGTGAAGAGAAGCGACAAATGAAGATGGCTCTAACCAGCACACACTTTATCTAACTCACTCAATCACACTCAATATAACAATCATCAAATGAACAGTTCTTTGGAGTAGAAGACTAAGAAGCCTAATACCAAGTCAGGATCATTATTTGGTAAAATCATCAATTTTAGAGGACTTGAGGAGAGGGTACTTGACAAGAGAAATCTTCCAGGGTTTAATGTGTTTCAAGGGACAGCACAGTAGAGAGTTCATAGTAATTTATAGTGCTAGCACTTAGGTAGTTGGTAGTTGGTCTAATAATGCTCTCTGCAAGTATTCATCAGTTACAATGGGTCATTTTTGATACACTGACTTGGTCTGGTACTCTGAATGCACTGAAACAAAGGTTGAACACACTGGTTCAAAGCACACTATCTTTACTGAACTCAAATACACTGGAATGAGAGGAGCATGATAGCTCAAGCACAGTGGCTTCTGGTCTGAGTCTGGTCTGGTTCATCTCTTAAATGCTATCCACACTGTTATCATGGTCGAGAGAGATGTCAAATAGTCTGTCTTTATTATATGGTCTGTGTGCAATTCTGATGGAAACTCTAATCTCGTTTCTATGGACGTTGTGAGATTCTCTCACTGACTAGGCAGAGAATCTGTAATGACACATACTCCCACACAACTCCTCCGATAGTTTTCTGATGTTCCTGACACTTTTACGACTCCAGTTCTCCAACTCCGATGTTCTGATGTTCTGATCTCCAGATTTCCATAGGTCCATCAGGCCATTGAACATCCAGATAACTCACATTTTGGGTTCTGATGACTCATCTTTCAGGTCTCAATGACTTTCATCTCCTCAGTGACATATTTGAAAGATCCGGAGTTCCAGGTTCCACTTGACCATGATCAGAAACTACTATAAATACATCTCATTAAAAGTAGTTAGTTATTTTTTCCCAGCTCTCTCTTTGGAGGTAAAATTCTCTTTCCACTTTCTGAATACATCTCTTTTCACACTCAGAATGAGTTCTATCTGAGACGACTTCTGTACAACTCCTCTACAGCTTCAGTATGACTTTGGTGCACCAACTCAATATTCTCTGATCACTTTCTGATACATTCCGGTCACATTCTGACATGTTTCATTCACATCCTGACACATTCTGGTGCATCCTGCAGTAGTGCCCTATCCTCTGGACATCCCTGAAAATCCTCTTGTTTATCTCCAGCCTTTGCTGACAGTTGTCAGCAGCCCACCATTTGAATTTCTCAACTCAGCCTCGGCCAACAATTACAACATACTCTAGCTACTTTATACATGTGCAGTGTGATTGTTGATGCGAGGCTAGATTGAGAAACCAAATGGTGGACTGCCAACAATTGTCAGCAAAGGCTGGAGATAAACAAGGGAGTTTCAAGGATGTCCAGAGGAGGATAGGGCATCACTGCAAGATGCATCAGAATGTATCAGAAGGTGATCAGAATGTATTGAGGAGTGATCAGAGGATATCAGATTGATGCACCAGAGTCACACTGAAGCCATACAGAAGTTGTGCAGAAGTTGTGCAGAAGTTGTCTTAGATGGAACTTATTCTGAGTGCGAAAAGGAATGTATTCAGGAAGTGGAAAGAGAATTTTACCTCTGAAAAGAGAGCTGGGAGAAACTAAACTAACTAGTTTTACTGATCTGATGTATTTATAGTAGTTTCTGATGATGGAAAAGTGGTGACAAGATGCTTATGCATCTGCATCTGAAATCATGCATTTTCTGACAGAAATTGTCATTTCTGTGAACGTAACTCATGGGCTATTAAGAAGTCATTAGTGAGACTCCAGCTAGTTGACTTGTTGACTGACAAAACAGTCACATCTAGTGCAGCACCATCCTTTTTCTGCTGGATCTCTTCCACAAATCAAGATGAAACAATTTGACGATACCACTGAGAAAGCACTCCCACTGTGCACTTAGCTTGAAAAGCTCACAGGCTAAACACCATAGTGCAATGATTTGAGGAGAGTACTCCATTTTCTAGAGTTCAAAGACACTATTTAGGGTCAAGGGCATGCAGCATCTTGAAGTAAGCATACTGTATTTACCAAATGCTGCATATGTATAAAGTAGTTAAAGCACATCCATAGAAAAGCAGACTAGAGTTTCTATCAGAATTACATGCAGACTGTGTAATAAAGACAAATGACTTGACATCTCTCTTGATAGTGATCCCAGTTTAGCTAGCACCTAAGAGATGAACCAGACCAGACTTAGACTAGAAGCCAGTGTGCTTGAGCTAGCATGCTCTCTGTCATTCTAGTGCATTCAAGTTCAGTAAAGAGAGTATGCTTCGAATCAATGTGTTCAATCTTTGTTCCAGTTAGTGTATGAAAGTCCAGTTGGGTCCAGTTTTTAGGCTCTGATCGAGGCAACCGGCAACCGCAACTGGTTGTGGAAATTTCCAAAACCCAAAAACTGGACCGGGACCATGTGCAACTGGCAACCACAGTCTTTTTCTGGTTGCTAGACTGGTTGACACCAGTTTTTTGCTGTAACTGGTCATCAACCAGTCCTGGCCTGCCACAACTAGCTGAACACAATATATTTTACTATATAAACTATTTAATCTGTATAAAACAATGTTAAATGACCTTAAATGACAGAAAATGCTCCAAAAGCATCATTTTGGCTATTGATGAGGCATGGGAATGTATTCAGCATCAATAAAATTTGAACACACATCCTAATTTGTTTTGTTATTATCTAATATTGAGAGCATGACATGCTGTATTGTAGTGTGCAAATGATAACAGCACTTTGGTTGAGTGGTAAGGTGTTGTCACGAACCTCCATTTTCCTTCCGTCTCTCGAACCCAACTCAACACCAGCACTTCGAACACTAGCATGTCATTCAAACTACCATGACATTGATCTTATCTTATCACCTCACATGACCGATAGCCGGACCGAGCACAACTCGAAACCCCTCGACTCCACGTTCGAACCCGTATTGCTACTCGATACAAGCAGACACGATACGTAGCACCACAACCTGAGCCGTTCCCGACTCTGTCCGAATCTACACTTGCCATACATATATAAACCCTGTAGTTACCCATAGAACATTATCCTCAATATTCTTAAAGACTTACCACTTCTCGTATCATCTCGAATCTCATCTCATTTCTATTTTCTCAACTCGCTCTATACGCCAAAGCCTCAAAGCTCGTTTCGAACACAAGACTGCATATCGAAGACTTACAAGACTAACCAACATTTCAAACTCTCGGTAACGTGTTCGAACCCTTTGATCTCCATTTCGTTTGACTTTGAAGCTTACATTCAAGGCGCTCGTTTCAATACCCATGCCTCGAATCCTCTTCAGTCTCAAAGCACTTTCGAGTCCATACTGCCTAGTGGCATTACTTTCAAAGCTGCTAACTACGATTCTGAACAACTAACTACGTTCGAATCCAGGACGAGTCCTAACAAGTGTGTCAACATGATTTTGTCATGTAAATTGTGAGGTTGAGAGTTCAATTCCTGCAAGCATTATTTAAAATTTTGAAGTCTAACTTGTCTGAGTCATTGAAATCTACCTTACAAGTAAGTCATGGACTTAGAATTCTTACTGACTGTGAAAGCAGTTGTGACCGGTCTTTTACGGTCTTTCTGCATGTTCAAAATGATGCAATCAGCAACTGCAACCAAAAAAAAATGGTGCAGCTGCAACTGAAGGTCCGGTTGCCCGCAGTTGGGTCCAGTTGGGTTGCGGTCAGATTTCCAGTCCTTGCAACTGGACCTTCAAATACTACTTCTAGTGAGAGTCTTGATAAAAATTAGGATCATTAGAATTTAAAGTTGTAATTGCAAAAATAAAAAGGGTGCTATTCTTCTTTGTCTACATGTCACAATAATACTATGAATCATATGATATCTAACTCTCAAACTCGACTTCATACAGATATGGAGGTTGGAAAGTAAATCCTAATGTGTGTTGGGAAGCTGGCTATGCACATCTGCCACAATTGGATGCACATGACCGAGTATGGTAAGATGATAAGATCTATTATCAATTCTGCCTTCTGCTACACTGGGTGTATCTGTCCTGTTGGTCAACAAGTCAACTAGCTGAAGTCTCACTAATGACTCCTTGATAGCCCATGAGTTGTATTCACAGAAATGACAATTTCTGTTAGAAAATGTGTGATTTCAGGCACAGATGCATGAGCATCTTGTGAGCACAACTCTGGATATTGAAATTTTCCATGAATCCCATCCATTCTACCCATCTTGCCTGTCACATGTGTCCTGCCCACCCAAAGTTGTAGGCTCTTTAGAGACCATTGGATAGGGATTGTATGTTGTAACATTATAAGTATCATATTAATTGGAGAGTACAGAATGCAGACAAATACACAGGACCTATGGCAATAATAAATTAAATTAGTACTCATGGTTCCCAGCCCCTGTGCCCAATATAAATCAAAATAAGCTAAATTTGGTATGCCTGCCATTAGAGACCAGCTCTCTGATGTCTCAGACTTTTTGTGATTCCCAAGTTATAGTGCCAGCCACTGGATGTGAAGGCAGGCCCAGCAGTAGACAATGGCACACCACTACTTACACAAGGAAACAAATGACTTAGGCCAAGAGTCGAGCCAACTATGGGCAGCACTACACCCAGGGATAGATTGCAGTGATTTACAATGGCAGGCATGTGGGTTGCCAGAGCATGCAAGGCAAGAAAGCAGCATGTGGGATCTGGCAGGATTTGGGTGGGATAGGCACAGCACTGATAGATTAAGGGCATCTGGAAAATGGAAAGATCAGTGGTTAATGATAACCAGTTAGCCACTAATCTCAGCTTTCTCTGAGCCTGGCATGTATTCATAACAAATGTCAACAATGCCTGTATCAACCACTATGCCTATTGACAATGTGTGCAGCGATGCGGAAGGTCATACCACATATTCTTAGCCAAGCTTTAAACAAAAGATGACCTTTGCTCGCCTATGTGCCCTCTTAAAAAATGATATTACTCTAACTCAGCCAATTGAAGTGCCCACAATATCTGCACCAGATATTCTACCAGATACAATTGTCGACTTCCTTGTGCAATCAGTGGGACTGGTGAAAGAGACTGTTAATAAGAGTTGGGCAAAGCTTAAAGATGAAATATGGGCAATAGAAGGTCAACAGTTGATGCATCCAAAGAGGAGAAGAATGCATTTTGGCTGCATGGTTGAAAATGTGGCCTAAGTAATCCATCTTGAATGATTCTTGTAGCATATGACCTGTCCTGATATCTCTGTAGCATTGTTATCTCTTTATCCACCCACTCATTGTTGCACTGATCTAAATTGCTCCTGAGACAAACCCCTTATAAAAGAAGAAAGCTGACAAATGGTAGTTTACATGATGGAAAAAGGTATTTGGCCTGCATGGTCAATTCATCTCTACTGCCTAGGTAAAAACTGTTTAGGATGTCTTGTTTGCAATACAAAATAATTATGGTATATGTATCAGATTGCTGAACCAACTATCATCACAACTATAGTGTCAATGCTGGCATATGAACATACTACAGCTTTGATCATAAGTACATTCAAGTCGGTGTAATTGTTAGTGCAAGGCTGGGTTGAGAAACCCAAATGGTGGACTGCCGACAAATGTCAGCAAAGGCTGGAGATGAACAAGGGGTTTTCAGAGATAAACAAGGGGTTTTCAGAGATATCCAGAGGAGGATAGGGCATCACTGCAGGATGCATCAGAACATGTCAGAAAGTGATCAGAAAGTATCAGAGAGTGATCAGAGGGTTTTGGATTGTCATACTGAGGTTGTACAGGAGTCTTATCAAAGTCATATCGGAGTTGTACAGGAATTGTCTCAGATGAACCTTGTTCTGAATGTGAAAAGGGATGTATTCAGAAAGTGAAAAGAGAATTTTACCTCTGAAGAGGGAGCTGGAGGAAACTAAACTAACTAGTTTTACTAATCTGTAATATTTATAGTAGTTCCTAATCATGGAAAAGCAGAACCTGGAACTCTGGACCTTCTGAATACATCACTGAGGAGATGAGAGTCATTGAGACCTGAAAAATGAGTCATTGGAACCTGAAATGTGAGTCATCTGGATATTCAATGGCCTGACAGACCCATGGGAATCTGGAGATTAGGACATCAAAATATCAAAATATCGGAATATCGGAGTTGGAGAATCAGAGTCATAGAAGTGTCAGAAACATCAGGAAACTATCAAAGAAGTTGTGCAGGAGTATATGTCGTTACAGATTCTCTGACTAGTCAGTGAGAGATTCTCATGTTAGTGAACATCAATTTGTGAAAGACAAGATGATCAATGCATTGATAGCCATAATGCTCATTGGATGGTAAAGGTTCTCATTTGCAGAGTGACCATTACATTAATGAATTTGACAGGTTTTTGGCAACTAATTGTGCCTGGATGTACAACATGGCACTTTTCTAGCATAATACTGAGCACCTTGCTGAAGCAGGGTGGCAATTTGGCATGTCTCTTATGACAGAACATGTCTGGGATTCATTTGTCATATTGACTTTGCTCAAGGATCATGTTAAATGCAACATACAACTTTGTATATCTCACACTGGAGCTCAGAAGGACCGTTTTACTGCTCTTATAGAGGCCCAAAATGAACACATAATCCATTTTGGTCAGGATGAGGTTGGACACTATTGTGATTAGTGCATGCAAGTGTTCATTGGGCCTGATGGAAAAGCTCATGTGTACCATCATATTCTCAATAATAATGTTTTCAAACTCAATTCTCTTCTAGATAAATGTCAAGTTATTGTATGTGATGGTGTTACTTTTGGCCACTGCTTAAGCAGTATTTTTTGCTGCACTATCTCATTTGGCAATAACCAGCATCATTTTTGCCCTACCTATGATTTCTACCATATGATATGTGCCATCACTGATTGTAATGAGACTGTTGTCACCAGATCAAAGGCCTGTACATTATTTGAGCATCAAGAGAAAGAGCGACTGCATTTTGAGAAGAGAATGGCTGGATTTATTTTAAAAGAGCATCTTCAGAGGCAGCACATTGCGCACTCAATCAATTCATGGCAGACAAAAGCACAGCTGCTGATGAAGAAAGCCATGATATAGAGGAGAATATTGAGTACTTTGAGCTAGAGGATGGAAATATTTGCATCTACAATGCAAGAAATCTGGGCTTGGTTGAAGTCATTGATAATGAGAGCGAGAATAAAGAGGGTGTAGAGGAACCTTGTGAGGCTGTGAAGTCACCAACGAGTAAGAGAAAGATCAAGGCCCAGTTTGAATGATGCAGAACACATAATGAAAGACCATGTTCATTCCTGTAGAGTTATCCATGCACGTGTGACTTTCTTTAGTGCTGAGGCTGTCTCAAATATATTGGTATTCCTTGAGAATGCATTCTCAGTTCCAGGTGCAAAAAAGCCTGAACACTTCATCTACAATACCAATTGTTATACAAAGCAGCAAGCGGAGGCACATGGTGATTTCTAGTTCAAGAATATCAGGATATATATTGACATTTGGCACTTCCTCTACAAGCACAAAATTGTGCATGCATTTTGCCAAGAGAACTGCAACCCTGCTGACTACTCTGAGCTCATAGGCCCAGATGGAAAATGGTTCTTCAACACATTCATTGCAGAGCAGATCAATGTCTAGTTTGGTGGCTATCATGTGATTTGTCAGGAGATGTTACCGGTCAAGTACAATTTGTTTCTTAACAAGATGATCTGCCTTCAGAACAAGATTGTTGTTGCAAAGCTTATAGCTGACAGACATTACCCTGGGTATGCATCTCATAATACATTGTAATTGTGAAATGCTACTGCTAATACTACTACTTCACCAAGAAATACAAATCAATAGAGAGACACATGCAGGAGAAGGATACAAAAAAAAGGGCCAATAGGACAAATCAAATACAAGTCGAAAGAAAAAGAGACTCTGCAAAACATTCTCACTTCAATGGAACCTCTGCCTAAACCACTAACTAGAGTTCCTGTAGAGTATATCATGGGAATGTGACATGTGATTCCACTGGCGCTGTTGGTCACCATACATGGACTTCTGATATTTGCAGCTGTAGACATGCTCGAAGCAGCCAGCAATATCAGAGAACTTCTGCTTGACATCACCACTGTCTATCTTCATGAAGCCATTTACCATATCAACAGTGTACATGCCATGTGGCCAGGTTCTCGAAACACATAAGGTAGAAATTGGGCTAGCAATAGTAAGAGATTGAGATACAGAGCCAGAAGGACTTCCTAGTGGTGATGATGCTGGTGCACTGTGAGTAGGAGACAACATCAAGCAGGGGCAAGAACAATGCAGTGCCCGAGAATCATCCTCAGGTTTCCACTTCATTTGGCACTTCATTGAATCAGCATACTCGATTATCTCGACCTTAGAGTCAGAGTCATCCAGATCCAATATAGCAATAGAGCATCTCTTCAGGATGTTCAGGTTCCTAGTCTGTGCACAGACACCTGCATGCTAGCTTGATAAATGGTATAAAATACTGCAACAATGCAGAAAGACATATCAGTCTGTCATGAGGACATGTGTGTAATCAAGAAAGATGTAAATTCATATGTAATATGTCTCTAAACACAGCTTGACCTCCAAGATGTCATCACTCAACATCTTCAATATAGCGGGTGCAGCAGCAAGGTGCCAATGGGGCCAGTTATCATATTTCTGAATAACAAAGATCTTGGCTGGTGCATCACTCTATTGAGATAGTTAGCCAACATTATGGCAAGAAGCCCTGTATGTACCTGGTCCCAGTAAATCAAAGTGAAGCACTGCACTACTGACAGATCCATGAATGGCTGATGCTTTCCAGGCTGAGGCTGAATGGGTGCTGTAATATTATCAATATACTCTCTTGCCCATAAGTCAAACATTTGTGTTGTGATCTTTGGTGCCTGGGCTCAGTTTTGAATAATGCTAGCAGCAGGCACTTGGCGCTGAGCTGATGAAAAGGGCAGCTGAGTGGCCAGATAGATAGATTTCATAGGCTGGAGAGAATCAGAAGAAAGTGAAAGTTGTAAAGCAAATTGAATATTGGCCTCCTCATTTGTTGTAGGGGATTGCTGGTCATCATCTGTTGGCTATGGGGAAGAGGAGTGACCTAGGTTGACCTCAAATTCATAGTCCTCATGCTCATGTTTCTGGAGAGTTCAAGTCTCAACTTCAAACATTGGTCTTTCAAGCTTGTCAAGAAGGCTGTTCATAGAATTTTAAATGATGGTAGCTGGAGGACTGAGATAGGATGAAGAGATGTCTTCTGCTTGCATTTTGCTTCTTTGCCATTCTGAAAGATGCTCGAGCATGTGTGACTTAATAGGGCAGGGCATATGTTGATGCATCATGCAGTGACACTGATACATGGTATTTACACAGAATTTGTCCAAGCATGTTGACACACAGCCAGCAAAGCAACAAGAGTTCAGTTTTATATTTTCTTGCAAGAGAAGCAGCAGGGCCATCAGAAATGAAGTGCTAGGGGCTCAGGGTCATGCAGAAGCCAGAGCCACAGAAACCTCTCCAAAAGAGAAAAAAAACCAATAAGGCTTGTTCATAGAGTGACACAGGGGAGTCTGGGTCATGTGACCAGGGGTAACATGCTGAACACATGCTAATAAAATATAGAATTTATCTGCCAAATTACATGCTGGGCACATTGGAAAGAAAAATACAA
>JABCKG010000355.1:0-12127 GCA_018851835.1 Hypsizygus ulmarius | reverse complement strand
TAACCAGACCCTAACATGAAGCCCTAACACCCTAACCGCTAACTAGCCCTGCGCAGCACAGTGCTGAGTCCGAATATTGTGGCGGACTTAGAAAAATTGTGTTGAGTATTGCCGTATATAGTAATTTCTGGTCAGTGATATATCATATTTCACTTCTACTTAGAGGGTTTGATGTAACGACCTAATTGTTCTGATTACAGATGCGTGATGTATCATACTGCCAGGTAATGGTGACACATCTTGTGAGGCTGTTCAGGGTGTGATCCACGCGTATCGGTAGTCCTGGACTATCTAGTCGTTATTTGCTTCCGTCCTGCTTCGTGCCCTCATCAAGAAAGGCCAACTGGAGAATTACTGCATGTCATCGCCTTCATGCAGTGAATGTCCAATTCAGCCTCTCATGGTCATATTCGGCGTGCATGTAATGTAACATTAGCCCACTGATCGCTTAATAAAGCGGGGTAAAGAAGCGCCCTACACCTAAGTTTCAACGACGAGATACTGATCAACGTAGATACCCCATCGATTGCCTGGATGATTACGGAATCCCAATGTCACGCTGTTGTAGGTCGTCCATGCTATCATTCCTTGAGATGGCTCGGGCGTTGAGCAGTGGAACGATAAGCAGGCTGAAATATAGCTAAGGAATAATCGTTCTCTGCTAACTGTGGCTTGGGCCCGGATAATGGAGCATCTGCAGCATCAAGGACATGAGAATGACCGGAGGACAATACAGTCAGGAAAAATTGTTATGAAAATGTTACTGACGGTGGTTCGAACGTAGGAATCATGGCTTTTACCAAGCTTTTCGGTCCTATGAAGAGTTCACCAAAGTGGACGTTTGGGCAGGTAAAATAAATGTACATCGCCTTTGAACATGACTTTCAGGTTACGCATGCCTTGTTGGGCAGCAGCGACTGTGTTGAGCACGAATCGTTCTGTCACTGTTTCATTTGGCTTTGAAAGTCGCCAACGTGAGGTGCTGAGGTCGATGGTGTCCTTGATACTGTACCAAAGCCGAAGGGCTACTTCAGCACTTGGGCGGTTATTGAAGTCCCTTTGCATCATCGACGATGTCAAAGGAGCCAAAAAGTTGAGCTCCAGATATTTCTATAGCTTTGGGATTCGGTGCTTCGATTTATAATAGTGACATCGAAAGTGACGAACCTTTTGAAACTCTTTGAAGAAAACGTTGCCGAGAGTGAAAATGTCCAACTTGAACGCATCCGAAGGTTTCTTTTCATATAACTCGGGAGGATCAGGGTCACGTCCTCCGAGGCCATAGGCCAGGTGTGATTGATTAGGGTCGAAGCGCATGGATAGTCCAAAGTCGACGATGAAGTATCGAACAGGATGGTCGATACGTTGAAGTGGTACCAGTAGGTCAATTCCGTTAGGGGCACAGCTGTCAAGCACGAAGTGCCAACCTTGCGGATAGATGGGTGTACCGTCCATCATGATATTCGCGGCAGCGAGATCCCTGCCATCATGGTCGATTTTCAGAAGTAATTGAGCGAGCCTGGTACGTACCCGTGAGCAACGTTATGGCTATGCATGAAATCCAAACCCTGTGAAGCTGTGAGTTGACATACGACCTTCTGTTGGAATACAAACTTCAAGTAGTTGTGTAACGAAGTCTATAACTTCGCCGACAGCGCGAAATTCTGGATCATCGTAGGGGCGGAGAACCGGCATCACGATGTAGTCAACTTCAGGCAGAACAGGATCGCAAAATGAATCCCAGATAGGAACACAGTGGTTTCTAGGTCCCTTGAGATGCTCCGAGGTAAAGTATCGCCCAATAACGACCTCCTCCGATCTCGTTTTGATACGCTTTAAACATACGATCTTCCCGTCCTTTTTTCTCTTTGCGTCCAGCACCATTGAAAGCTGGAAACAGAATGTTCTCAATAAAGGATACTGGATTCGACGAGATTATTACGAACGATCTGTTGAATGGAGTCCTCGCAGAAGCTTGGGCTGATCGATGTTCCCAGCCATGACGGTGACCAGTCAGGTCTATAACGAGGGCGGAGTTCTAGTCCTCGCTCGCGAAGAAACTCGTATCGGTCCCGCCAAGGCAATTCCCAAGAGTTGAGATGGGGAGGATGGAGAACTGCATCCAGTGCCGCACGGAGTCCTGCTTGTGCCGCTCCAGATGAATTGTTGTTTCCTTGAAAAGGTGGCGATGCGTTAGACGCCATCTACAGTTTATGGTTGTTGGAAGGTGCAATGTTCTACAGTACTTGTGTCCCTTGTGGGACCGGATCTACTTGTTCAAATAACAATAACAGTAAAGGGAGAATTACTAATAATTGTTTATTTCCGATCGTTTAGTCCCCAGTTATGAAGATGGAAGTTTCCGGTTAGTCGTTCGACACAACCTTGAATTAGATCAAAATTGGATCAGTCCTTGAGGCTTGCTTGATACACGCGGCTTCAACGCGTAGGGTCAGTTATAAGCCACGGAACATGGTGCTGTTAGGGAAACATCTCCCTGCTTTCAGCTTTTATCTGGTTGAGCGCATCCATAGTTTCGACTATGGGCGGATCCGATCTCTTTGATTATGTTATCGGAGCATTAGCGCTTCTCAGTACCATCTTCTCTGTTTTGGCTTTCAGTCGCAAGTTCCTCCCGGAGGCTCGGATGAAAATCTTGGACTCCTTGCTTGACGAAACGTTGGTTATCTATGAAAAAGCGGTCGCTGATGGACTACTTCGGGTTGAAGTGCAGGTTAAGTTACAAGCCACGTTTAATAGGTTTGATATGTGGGCATTTATTGCAAATACCGAGTGGCTCATCGAGCATCATTGTAGACTCGAAGAGGCCTGTGGGAAATTGCGTAATTCCACCTACCAGCATACTAGCGTGGTCGATGAATACTTTTCCTTGTCACTTTCCCAAGATATAATCCAACTTTCCAACAATGTGAAGAAACTGCGGTCTTTTATTGTGGTATGTCTGTCATCAGTGTTTATGGTAAATCAACGTCACGCAATGATTAGACAACCAGCGAGGAGAACAAGCGAAAGATGGGTATCACTTTCACTCGAAGTATCGTCGGAGTCAGCACTTGCGCCACCCATATCAACCCTATCCCTCAGCAACATACTTCCGACGGTGATTGTATATTAAGCTATTTGACGCTTGAGCCTTTGTTTATAAAGGTATTTAGATCGACCCCGAAGACCTAATTCCTGCCCTCCAGATGTCTCTTTTTCCATGCTGCCTACAGCCACCGGCTCGACAGGTATATCAAGCTCTGGTGCGTCTACCACTGATTTATGTCAGGTGTCAAATTCTTATTTATTTTCGCAGTTGAGCCCTCTAGTGGTCATAGAGGCGATGACGACCTGGTCGAACTAGAGTCTACGCTTAACGCTCTGTCGACATTGCTTGACCCTCCGACTCGTACCCCATGGTACCGTCCGGGCTGCATCAATATCTGGGAACCTCGAGTTCAGAGTGACCCGGACGAGGAAATGGGTTGTACAAACACTTCTGTCTGGGACGGGAAGTTTTCGCGACTGTCCACCCATATGCCTTTTTGGAAGCGGTGGGTTAGGTGGAAAGCGAGGGATCACAATGTAGAGAGTAGCCAGTTGGCTAGTTCTCACCCCATTGGTCGGTTTCTGCTAATCCGCACGCTTCCGACAATCTGATGTGCTTTCCATTCAGAGCCGTCTCCTCGAGAAGGTGTCGCATCCGCCGAAAGCTGGCCTGATGACGCCACTCTGTCTGGGCAGGCACTTTCTCAGTCCAGATTCCCCTGCATCGCATGGCCATTCTTCATCCGAAAAGCATCACCCAGTGCGATCGCCAATCCTGGTGATAATAATAGCAGTCACGACCCTGCTTTTTCTGCTTAGTACTCTTGACACTCTGGAATCTGCTGGTTGTTTCCTCTTCATTTTCTTCGTCTTACACATGTTCCTGCATATTTATTTCATTCGTCATTTACCTTGCATTGCCGCTGTTGTATTCGCCATAGTTAGATACCCTAGGTCCATCATACCCACACATGCATTTCCAAAAGCTTTCCAAAAGCTTTCTTTTCGAAGACTACTATCAGTTTTTCAACAATGAGATGGAGAGAACTGTGCATAAATTCGGTAATTTCAGAATCTTCTTCTTGTCACGAGCACCAATAAATTAACTGGAATCGACTGCACTTCATCTAGTCAATGACGGCAAAGAAAGGAACTGAAAGCTAAACCGCAGTGAACATCCACTTTCCGGAACCTTGAATATATTGCGTGAATAGTTCTGAGCATAATCATGGCATCCAGCCCTCTCGCGTTCTGCGACACAAATCGCTGGATGCAAGACATAGTGCGGACGCTATTGAGCGGCGAACTCGGAATATCGCAGTTTGCCTACTTGTAGCCAGCCCTTGCTTAGTGAGTATCATCAACATTACGCGTGAGTCTGAAGAGTAGAAAGCGGTGAATAGGCCGGTGTGATGAAGTGGCAAAAGATATAGCCAATAACATATTCCTCAACTTACTTTGATGAACAGTGAGCAACCGAGTACTGAGGGTTCATCAAGAACTGTAGCTCTATGAAATGTTAGCCCATGCCGACACAGCGGATGGTGGAACTTACATTGCCTTTGAACATGACTTTTAAGCTGCGCATTCCTTGTTGCACAACCGCAACCGTGTTGTAGACGATCCGCTCTGCGATTGATTCATCGGGTTTTGAAAGCCGCCAACGAGCGCTACCGGCGTCTAGATGATTCTGGATAGCGTACCACTGCCGGAGTGCCATTCGAGCAGTAGGCCGGTCCTTAAAATGTTCTTGCATCATTGACGATGTTAAACTGGATAGGAATTTGAGCTCCTGGTATTTCTGTACATCTGCTGAGTGTTTATAGGGAGAAACAAATCATATGAAGAACCTGTTGGAATTCCTGGAAGAAAACGTTTCCGAGTGTATACACATCGAGTTTGAAAGCATCGTAAGGATCGCTGTATTTAAGTTCAGGTGGGTCTGGGTCACGGCCTCCAAGGCCATCGATAAGATAAGACTCCCCCGGACGAAATCGAAGGGAAAGGCCAAAGTCAACCATAAAGTACCGTACAGAATGATCGATTCGGGCTAGTGGAGACAAGACATCGTATCCATTGGGAGCGCGATTGTCGGCAACGAAATGCCAGCCCCCGGGGATGATAGGCTGGGCATCCATCATGATGTTGGGCCCAGTGAGGTCTCTAAAATGCGTGAGATGTATATATCAATCGCATGGAATGTAATAAGAAGCTTTACCCATGGGCAATGAGATGACTATGAAGGAAATCTAAACCCTGGACAGTAGGTTATAAAAATATGACAGGAGAAACGGTGACAGAACGAACCTCGAGAAGCTGAGTCACAAACTCTACTACTTCCCCTACAGCTCCGAACTCGGGATCATCGAAAGGTCGCAGAATCGGCATAACAATGTAGTCGACTTCGGGCAAAAAAGGATCCTGGAACGAATCCCACACCGGGACACAGTGATTGTTTTCAACACGGAGATGCTCAGAGGAAAGGAATCGTCCGATTTCGACCTCTTGAGTACGCTTTTCTATGAATTTAAGACAAACAAGAATGTTGTCTCTAGTTCGTCTTGCGTCGAGGACCATTGAGAACTAAAATGGTTCGTATCAGCGAATTGATGAGATAAACCTGGCCGACGCGGACAATAAGTTCAACCCTGTCTTCACAGTGCGGTGCGAACTTGGAAGTTCCTAGCCAAGAAGCAGTCCAACCGGGTCTATAGCGTGGTCGTAGTTCATATCCTTGTTCCAGTAAGAACATATATCGGTCTCGCCATCTGATCTCGCCAGAGTTGAGCTCGGTCGGGCACAGAAGTTTCTCGAGGGCATCTTGGAGGCGCTTGTGCGGATCCGGTTGTGCAGCATCCGTGATGTTGTGTTCATGCGATGAACTGGACGCCATACGACAAACGTCAACGCGCGATCGTCAACTTCACCTTTTGATTCTCAAGGCCTACCTTCAAGTTACAAAGACAACACAGCCACTGATGGCACGTAACCTAGCGAAGTCAACCCAAACCCCATGATCAACTTCGACAACTTCGGACGTTTAAATTTTACTTCCAACAACATGAATTTTCAACGAGGCAAACTACTTAAAAACCAAATCAGATTCATCACAATGGTACAGAACTGGCCTTTCAAACCCCTCACGATCCTGTCTCATCACCCTCATGAACAACTTAGATCTATTCAATTTCTTAGTTGGCGTATTAGCCATCGGGAGCACCACTGGGTCGGTCGTAGTGCACATTTGGGGTCTCCTCCCCTGTACCCAAATGAAAATCTTGGACTGGCTAATCGATGAAACGGACGGTATATTCGTCAAAGCAGATAGTGAAGGCCTGTTCACAAGCCAGATCATGCGTAAGGAATTTTTGGAGAAGTTAATGCTGTGAGGACTCATTTACCTGGACCTCAATCTGCTACTTACGACTTATTTCATGTTTTAGCCTTAGAGATACCGCCAACGCTCTAAGAGAAACCGTATATCGATCGACAACCATGCTTGACGAGTATAAGGGGCTCTTTCGCGGTCATTCATGGGCTATCATGGATCTAGTTTACCAAACGAAGAGGTTCAGATCACTCCTGCTCGTAAGTGGCACAATCCGTTGAAAGGGTCTGTTGATGTAGAAACATCACAGTCAACCAGCGAAAAACAAAGAATACATGTCCGGAGCCATAGACGCCAACCAAGGGCAATCGATGCTGATGACACCGCATCACCTTTGGTTATCGAAGGCATATCATTCCCGCCTGATGCGCTTCTATCTGTTAATGTTTTTCATAATAATCAGGAGATCAACATCCTGGGCCTTCTACGCCAAGTAGCCATCTATCTGACTGCCGTTCAGGCATGGCTGAAGGTCCCGAGCTGAGTTTGTCTCCACTCTTTCGCGGCTTTTAGGTGAAAACTGATCACTTTTTAACCCCCCCCGGGCGCAGGTGACCATCATTTCCAAGTAGAGTTGGAATCGACTCTTGATACATTGTCGTCAATGTTTAACCCGCCTCCACGTCGACCGTGGCACTTTGTGGCGCGAATAGCGTCAGTGAGAACACGCGATCCTGAGCGGGATGACCTTGAGGCTAATCAATCATATCTGGGCCCGGGGTCATCACAGGTTCAAGACATGCCTGGAGCAGATGCGATCCTGGCGCTAGCCTCTGACGATCCTGGTGCTTCCATAATCCTAGCACCGAGTAGATCTTCTACTCTTGTCGAACCACCTACCTCTTCGCCTGCCACGTGTAAATTATCAGGGTGCACACCATCGTACCGCACGGACGGATCGAACAAAACTTCTTCGTTCGATGACTGTTCTCAGTCACAATCCACCTCTTTCCTAGCTAAATTCCTTCCTTGGAGTCTTTCGCCATCGACGCAGGCTGATCGGGACAATTCGGCAATCGCGAGCTCATCACAGATGAGCATTCATTGTCCCAGCACCACCGACACTTCTACTGGAGGCTCCGAGGAGCGACAAGGCTGTGCCTCTGTACGGCTGGAAGAGCCATCCCCACGACATTCTCGATCTCTATTCTCGTCGATCCTGCGCTGGGCGCTCTCTTGGAAGGCTTTGGTGACTCCGGATGCACTGAATATTAACCTTCGTCGCAGTGGTTCGTCCAATCGCGACACTATACCAGCAGTGGCTGTGTGACCGCCTATCATTCTATCCATGCTCTCATCGTTATTCTGCATGAATACTTGCACTGTACAATATTATTTATCAGCGGACTTGTTGATCCACCTCGTCGTGTAGAAATTTGCATCCTGAACTCCATCCGCTCCAACCAATGACATGCGGTTCGACTTCAGAGACTGAACTCCTGATATTAGGAAAGTTGTCGGAGTTCCCCAGAAGGTATGTGATACGCGGTGTTATGGCCGTACTGCTTGTCGTGCATGAGGCAGTTCACAGGCTACGTCTAATTGTTTTTGATAAATACATGAGTTATTCCCTACTGGTTCACTTGCATAGTCACAGTCACAGCCATTACTAGCGAGGTTCCTAAAGCTCATGCTCGATCGGAAACTCATGGTAAAGAAAACTTTTCGCGCGGGTGAGGACTGCACAGCGATGGCCATACCAACACTCGAGATGATGATCACGACGGACCAAAAAGCTAAAACTGCAGTGAGCATCCACTTTCTGGAATCTTAGATATATCACTGCGGGGAAGCCAACCTTTCCACCGAAGATAAAGTCATCGAAAAGAGGCAGAAAAGGGTCATATCCATGGCAACCATACCTTTTCCATGCCTTTCGACACGTTTTTTCAGACTTTTCCATGACGAAAAAGGATGCCTTCCCTGCAGTGTATTGCGCTAATAGTTATGAGCATGGCCATCGTGTCCAGCCCTCACGCATTCTGTGACACAGAAAGCCGGATGTAGGACATAGTGCGGACACTATTGAGCAGTTAACTCAAAATATTGTGGTTTCTCTAGCTGAGCTGAGTGTCATCAACATTACTCGTGAGTCTGAAGAGTATAAAGCGGTGATAGACCGGTGGGATGAAGTGGTAATAGATGTGGCCAACAATTTATTCAAAACTTACTTGGATGATCAGTGAGCAACCGAGAACCGAGAGGTTCATCAAGGATTGTGGCTCTATGAAGTATTAGCTTATGTTAGCTAGCACAGCGGATGGTAGATCTTACGTTGCCTTTGAACATGATTTTCAAGCTACGCATTCCTTGTTGCGCGACCGCAACGGTGTTATAGACGATCCGCTCTGCGATCGATTCGTCAGGTTTTGAAAGCCGCCAACGAGCGCTACCAGAGTCTAGACATTTTTGGATAGCGTACCACTGCTGGAGTGCCATTCGAGCAGTAGGCCGGTCATCAAAATGCTCTTGCATCATGGAAGATGTCAAACCGGAGAGAAATTTGAGTTCGACATATTTCTGGACATCCGAATCAATCTTCATGCAAATGCCTAAAAAGGGACAACACGACAGACCTGTTGGAATTCTTGGAAAAAGACATTTCCAAGAGTGAACACATCGAGCTTGAAAGCATCGTACGGGTCACTATATTTCAGCTCAGGAGGGTCCGGATCCCGCCCTCCAAGTCCATCAATAAGATGAGAGTCTTCTGGGCGAAACCGAAGGGCAAGACCAAAATCAACCATATAGTATCGCACTGGATGGTCGATCCTGGCAAGCGGGGACAACAGATCATATCCATTGGGCGCGCAACTGTCGAGAACGAAGTGCCACCCGCCCGGTATGATCGGCTTAGCATCTATCATAATGTTGGCCGCTGCGAGGTCCCTTATCGCAAAGTCAGAAAAATCCATCAGTGTCGAGTGACGAGCAGAAAGTACTTCACCCATGTGCAATGTGATGGCTATGCAGAAAATCCAAGCCCTGGCTAGTTTGATGAATTTATGATAGCAACTGTTAGCGGAATAAGGACACAAACCTCGAGGAGCTGAGTAACAAAGTCTACTACCTCACCGACGGCTCCGAATGCCGGCTCATCGAAAGGTCGAAGAATTGGCATAACGATATAATCGACTTCAGGAGAAAAGGGATCCTGGAAAGAGTCCCAGACAGGAACACAGTGGTTGTTGTGAACCCGTAAATGCTTGGACGAGAGGAATCGTCCAATTTCGACTTCTTGGGTACGTTTCTCAATGAGCTTCAAGCAAACTCGCGTGCTGTCTCTGATTCGCTTCGCGTCGAGGACCATGGGCAGCTGGAACGGGACGTATCAGTAAATGGATGAGATATATCTGGGAATGCGGACAAGCTGTTCAATCCGGTCTTCAAGGTGGGAAGGAAAAGAAGAGGCTCCAGTAGCCGAAGCAGTCCAATCTGGCCTATACCGGGATCGCAATTCATAGCCTCTCTCGAGGAAGAAGAAGTATCGATCTCGCCATCTCCTCTCACTTGAATTGAGTTCAGTCGAGTAGATGAGTTTTTCGAGAGTGTCCTGGAGGCGCTTATGGGGGTCTTTGAGAGTAATCTGTGTAATCGGGTGTTCCTCGTGCGGTAGAGATTTAGAAGAGCTCGAAGACATGCTTCAGTGTTCTGCCACGGTTGAAATTGAACAGAACGTTCAACGCGCATCATTGCATGTCTCCGCCTATCAAGCACGTGATGCCGGAAATTCCCCCAGAGGGCTCACCGGGCCTCAGGCTCGAGTACTTGTCGAAAAAGTTTCTGGCACGCGTTGCCAACGTGGTGGAGATGGTTAAAAATCAAGTTCAGACCCATCAAATGCCAGTTCATCTTCCATCCTTCCTTCGCCATTATACTCTCTCTCCCATGGGAAGCTTAGATATTTTCAACTTCTTGGTCGGTGTTCTGGCGATCGGTAGCACTACTGGGTCTGTCGTGGTCGTCATCTGCGCTCTCCTGCCTTGCGCCCAAATGAAAATCTTGGATGGTCTCGTACAGGACACAGATAACATCTTCATTAAAGCCGATCTTGAGGGTTTATTTACGAGCGTGGTCTTGCGGCGAGAATTCCAGGTAACATTAGACTTGTAAGAACGCCTTTGACTGCATTGTCGTGAGATTAATTATTTCCCTCGATAGATTGAAAGATGCCTCCGATATTCTTAGAGAAGCTGTCTATCAATCTACGACCGTCTTTGACGAAGTTCTGGGACTCCTTCGAGGTCAATCGTGGGCAATCGTTGTTTTAGCACGCCAAATGAAGAGCTTTAGATCCCTCTTGCTGGTGAGTGGCGCAGTCACTAAATCGGAATGCAATCATTTAGAAATGAAGTAGTCCACGAGTGAAAAGCAAAGGAGGCATTTAAGGAATCAACACCGTGTACCAAGGTCGTCGACAACTCTGACTCATCCGAATGCGTGTCGGTCGACAGATGGCGATGCTGTGGAGGCCTCGGGTATGTTCTCGCATAGTGAAGCATTTCTACATAATGGATGTTTTGGATGGTCCAGAACACTGCAGCCCTACTACATCCCACATCCCTCTTCCTGAGTGCAACTTCCCTGGTTCGTTTGCCATTATCTCAGGCGCTCGATATGGCAAACTTATAGAAGTACAGATGACCCCCAATCTTTGGTAGATGATGATCAATTCAGGGTCGAGCTAGAATCTAACGCTCTTGGTACATTGTCTGCACTATTCAATCCACCCCCCCCCCCCCCCACCATGGTACTCTGTGGCGCAGATCGTGTCATCACGTTTACGTGATCCGCAAACGGCTGACATTGAGGCTCGTCGACAGCACTTGCCCAGCCAAATGATCCCGCAATCGAGCAATCCAAGAGCTTTGTCCTCGCTCAACGTGGTTCAAAGCACAAGTGGAGTGAGTGCGAGTGTGAGGATCTCCACTGAGAATCCTCGTGTATCACTTGCATTCAGCAGATCTTCAACGCTGGTTGAGCCATCGACGACTTCATCTGCTGCAGCTGGACCATTCGGGTGCTGGAACAACTTTACTTTGTTCGAGCATCATTCTCAACCCCGATCCACCTCTTTCCTGGCAACTTTTCTTCCAACTTTTCTTCCTTGGAGACTTTCCCCGGCGACGCAGGATGATCGGGGCAATTCTGCAGTCAGAGAAGGAGGCAATTCATCCCAGAGGGGGGGTCATTGTCCCAGCACCATCACTGACACTTTTGAACACTGCGAGGAGCGGGCTGGACATTCCGTTCGAAGGCTTTGAAACTGGATGTACTGGGTGTTAATTCTTGTCGCAGCAGCTCACCAAATGGCGACACTCTACCAGTGACTGTGTAATTGCTTATGATGGTATTCATGCTCTCTTATTTATTATTCCACATGTACACTTGCATTGTGCTGTGTTTTATGCCGACTTTTTCTTTAGGCCCCCTCTTTGACCATACTGTTGTCGCGTCATCCACTGCTTCCTGCTTCCTGCACAATTTTTGTATGTCTTCCGATCTCCATTGTACTTTACTACCCCGTCATCTTGTAAATTATTTGCATCTGAACTCAATCCACCGCCCCAAAACCAATAACATATGGTTTGCTGAAACCAATATAGAAAACATCTAATAACTAAAACGACAGTGGTGTTTCCCACGGGAGACAAACAGTGAGACATTCTGATTGGCTGGCCGGCTAAG
>JABCKG010000354.1:0-12133 GCA_018851835.1 Hypsizygus ulmarius | reverse complement strand
GAACATGAACTCCACAATATAATTATTTTCGCCAATCAGAAGGCCCGCGATCGGCGCGAAGACTTCATTCGAACCAGTTCTGAGTTATCAGTAGTGTCGATACAAATACACAGAGGGGGCTACCAAAGATGTACGTTGTCTAAACCAAGGTCTCGTCACCACTCTCTCAAGCTCCCATCCGGACCACGCCAAACTGGATTTCTCCAAGCGGGGTATTTTTCGACTTGTCCTAGAGATGCCTCTCGAATCAATTCTTCATTCAGCTCAATCCCAAGACCAGGGCCTGTTAACATTTAATTAAACGGATTTGCAGAGAAGACGGGAGAAGGCCACACCTTCCAAAGCAGCAATATACCCATTTTCGATGGCAAATACCTCCGGGTTACTCATGAAGCTGTGTAGGTCCGCCTTGGACGAGGCATCCATGCTCATGTTGTAGTGGATCTGGAATAAATTCTAGAAGTGAGAAATTTGATTCGGTGACGGCAACTTACCATCCAGCTCATTTCTTGGATCACGACTACAGTATTGTTACCATGCTGAGCAGGACATGTCGGAAATGGTAGAACTACGTACAATTTGGGGCTGAAATTGCAACCTGCAGGCAGGCAGCAAGAGCAATTGGGCCTAGAGGGCAATGAGGCGCAAGTCCGACGTCGTACATCTCGGTCAAAGTTGCAATGCGATGCAATTCACTGATTCCACCGCAGTGTGATACCTGTTCTCATAGCCAGTTGAATGGTAGGGAAAGCGAAAAGTAAAGTTATTCATGACTTACATCGGGCTGAGCGATATCAATGGCTCGCTTCTCTAGGTATGGTCTGAAATCCGAGCGCGTGAACAAACGTTCTCCCAGGGCAATGGGTGTTGAGACGGTGTTCGAAAGATCAGCGATTTCTTCTGGTTGAGTGGGAAGTAAAGGTTCTGATTATCGACAAGTGTGACAAATAAATAGGTAGTCCCAAAATATAGAAGTCTATCTGACCTTCGATGAACATCGGGCTGTGAGGTTCTAACAATTTGGCCAACTGTTTCGCCATTCCCTTATGGAGTCTGCCGTGGAAATCAACACCAACGTCCAGCCCCAAAGATCGTATGTCTTGCAGACGAGTGACAGTGTCGTGGAGGACACTTGGATTGTCAATCCAAGCGACGGATTCTGCCGCAGTCAGGTATTGCGGCAAAACAAATAATGGTGAAACACACCAGTCGCGTTCATCTTGACGGCCGTGAAGCCCTGCTGTTTGCGAACCATTGCAGCAGCAAAGGTGTCTGTGGGGCTATCACCGCCGATCCAGGCATACATTCTCACACG
This sequence comes from Hypsizygus ulmarius, assembly GCA_018851835.1. Lineage (NCBI taxonomy): Eukaryota > Fungi > Basidiomycota > Agaricomycetes > Agaricales > Lyophyllaceae > Hypsizygus > Hypsizygus ulmarius. The sequence continues at coordinate 10,818 of JABCKG010000354.1, read as the reverse complement.
ATCGCGTACTTTTCCTCCAAGAAGTTGCCACACCGGTACACCTAGTTTCTTTCCCTTGATATCCCATAGAGCAATATCTAAACCAGACAATGCGCTCTATGAACAGAAACCTCGTTAGTAATGAATTATTTGAAGGGTCTTATCACCCGATTACGAACCATCAAGACTGGACCTCCACGATAGAATCTGCCTCGATAAGCAATCTGCCATATATCTTGGATGTTATCAGCATCGTAGCCAACAAAACGTTCGATGAGGTCCTGGTAGGCTCCTTCCACGGCTTCCGTGTGGCCTTCTAACGTCCCTTCGCCCCACCCAATAATGCCGTCTGAGGTTTCGAGGCGAACAAAAATCCAGCGTGGCGGAACCCGGAATACCTACAGGGAACAAAAGACTCCTTCATTAAACTGATCTCGGGAAGAACGAGCTGGAAAACGGACCTCGAATCTGGTGATGATACTGGGTGATCCCACGTTTGACGACATGAGAGTTGAATACGGTAGAGGAGCAAGGCTGATCGTACATGACCGTGTACTTAAGTACCGATGACCCAGAGAATTCTCGTATGTGCGATTCAAGCCTCCGGCCCTGACCGTCCGCCATACATGATCAAAAACCAGGGAAACAGGAACAAGGACAGACTTGAAGTTGATTATTTCGCGCGATTCAAAGAGGTTGCTGAATAATCTCCAGTAGTCTCCATTGAAGACTCTGAATTAATCGATGAATGACGGTCGATCTCTGCCATTAGGTTTTGAAGGTTTAACGTTACTCTGTAGGCGGTGCGGTCCGGGTCTACCGCGGTGGCATGCTTCTCTAACAGTTGTAAATAATAGTAACGAGCTTCCCTCGCATGTCCAAAGTCTTTCACTGGACTGCTCTTCTCCTATGCCTCCTTGTCGCAATCCTATACCAACCTATCGAATCAGAAAATGTCTTCTCAGATCTGGCCTTCCACTCCGGGCTTTCTTCCTCGCAGCCTGTCAATGTCCTTGTCCTGACGGCACATCCGGACGACGAGTGTATGTTCTTCGCCCCAACTATACGCGCTCTCCTTTCTCGGATACGGACAACCCAGATACTCTCAACCCAACCCTCTGATCAAAGTGACATGGAGTCGGGCTTTCCAGCTTTGAAAGTCCAAATCTACTCGCTCTGTTTGTCTGTCGGGGATGCAGATGCGCTGGGAAGCATTCGACGAGAAGAGTTAGAACGTAGTCTGGACGTTTTGGGCGTTGATAAACATAACAGATGGGTCCTAGACCACCCGTATGCACTTATATCTTCTGGGCGCAATTCGTCAATAATTTAAATCGTAGTGACTTGAAAGATAATTTCACTGCGCACTGGAGTCCGGCTACCATTGCACAAGTTCTGTACCCATACATAATTGAACATCGAATCTCGACTGTGGGTATTGCTTTCTCTCTGTGGTGCTCGGCTGTCGTTGATGTGCTCGTCATTGTACCAGATTCTCACTTTCGACGACGGGGGAGTTTCTGGGCATCCAAATCATAAATCTCTTCCCGAAGGTGTCCTGCATCTCCTGACGCGTCATCGACCACCGTTAGCAGCTCCTCCGCCACGGCTGTTGACTCTCATAACACGCTCACTCCCCGCCAAATACATCGGTATATTGGCACCTATCTGGTCGAAGTTCACACTATACCAAAGCCGGCTATTCTCCCTCGAGGTCCAAGTAAATCCGATTGCTCGCGGGCTTGGTAGTCCGTCCATCCTCAAATCCTCTTCGGAACCGACGCCATTCGTGCTAGTGTCTGGCACATCAGAATATCTCATCGCGCTGAGAGCCATGCGTGAACATGCAAGCCAGCTTGTCTGGTTTCGGTGGTTGTATGTTTTATTTTCACGGTATATGTGGGTCAATGAATGGGTCGAGGTGCTGGCTGTATCACCCTCCATGTAAATTCTTTGCTGTGGGTTTTCTCTATACCTTAATCGTTGCCGCCGCAGGTCGCCAACGGTAGTAATTTAACCATACAGGGACTATAAATACACGTGGAGAGCGAAGCACGACTAAACGACAACACAATATAATCTACTCATGCTAGATTTACATATCATCGGTTTCTGGAGTATATCGTTCAGCTGATACTTCACTAATACACTGGACGAGGCACTGAAAATGAGATTGAAGAAAGGAAACAGGAAAGGAAGGCAGCCAAGCGTGGGCCACACAACACCGGATCGTAAGGTCATGAGGAGCGTCCCTCAGGCGGAACTCATAGATAACGCACGCCAAAAAAAAAAGTACCGGATGCACGGCCTGGAAAGACACAGGCACATCGACGTGATCTGTTCCAACATGGCTAGGTAGCTTGCCACGCAGAGGAACGAGAAGAACCGCGTCGCTTGAAAGACTTGACAATAAATAAGTCCAACGAGTTGAATCGCAGGACTACATCGAGGAAACCCGGGGGAGCGGGCACGGCAAGAGACACAGGAAGAAAGTGGAGAGCATAGACGTTGTGGATATTTGTAAATCGGATGATAATGTCGAAGGTGGAAGCAATCAGTTATAGCCACCACTGTAGGAGGGGTGGTAGTTTGGATCATTGTCGCGCTCATCGCGATGGATCCTCGTCATTTGCCTCCAGGATTCATTAGGAACACCAAATATGTTGGAAATATGGCTTTGTTGAGTTGTGGTGTGCGAGGCCTGACTTGATCGTGCAGTATAGTACGAGGACGCATTGGATGTGTCTCTGTGATGACCCCGCACAGACTGTCGGTCTGCCTCTGCTCCGGAATGCCAACCTCCATGAGGACCCTGGTAGGTCGGTGCTCCAGTCGACGAGGATGATGCAGCTGAAGGGTACTGTGGATGACCATCAAAAGTACTATGGCTGGCATATCCCGCATATCCTGCAGGTTGCTGGTGGTGAACAATGGATGGGTCACCATGCATCCTGAGAAATAAGTATGAGAATCAATTTGGGCACTGTACTGTGTACATGTATATGGCGTACTGATAATTGTCCCTTTGGGAGTGTGGATATGGTGGTCTGAAGTGAAGAAAATTAAGAAACGATGAGGCTGTGCATGTAACGTATTTAGTACTTACAATGGTTGGAATCTAGGTGAAAGACTGATATCAGCGCGGTGCTTATTTGAGGAAGGCAGATAATCATACCCATACGAGTCCTCCGAAGACTGCCTTTGGAGATGATTGTATTGATCACTACCAGTCCTAGAGTGACTTGAATGCAGTGACGGCTCGTAAGCAGCTGGATACTGAGGATACACATGATCTGAGTACATGGACCTTAAAACATTTGGTTTGAGAATATGGCCCATTGGTATATCATCGGTCGAGTCGAGGCTTAGCTGGGATAAACGTGTAGTCGATGATTGAGACCGTTCTCCTTTGGGCTGAGGATCTTCTGGAAGACGGTCTATCGCTTGACTTGCGCGCGCTACAGCCTGCGCCAACATAGCTAACCGCGAGTCTTTGATCTCCTTTGACCGTTTCTGCATGAAGTTGTTAGTTCAAGCCGTATTCCCGTTAGAAAGGAAAATCGACCTCATAGTACGATAAAGTCGCCTTCAGTTGTTTCTCGCATCGGCCAATTCTTACTTTCAGATGCGCCTTCTTGATCGAATGCACCCTTTTAAGATCGCCCTCAATATGTTGAACTTCATCCAGAATGCTATCATGACAATGTCAGCATCCTATTATTTGCACGGAATGCGAGAGGGCCGAACTCATCGATCTTGACTTCAACCTCGCGCCTCAGTTGTTCATCCGGCTCATCTTTGACCTTTGTGGCTCTCGCCGCAGTTTCGTGAAAGTCTGCCAAGACATTGGAGGTGTGTTTAAAGGCGTTTCGTACGTCCATAGTGTTGAACACCACAGGTTGCGAGTGTCTTATTATATACGAAGAGAGGAGTCATGCCGATGGGCACGTCCTTTGTCCGCAATTGGATATTAGGGACCGTAGCCTGAGCTTCAAATTTCTTGCCCGAGGCTGTGTGACTCGCCTCGGATTGCCCTTGAATCTCGATAGAGAGACCCTAGATGGAGCAGATTCGGAAGCATTTCGTGGACTCTGGAGAGAAGCGCCACAAAATTGATGGAATGTAGAATATGCTCACCGTCTACTAGGAAACCTACCGGGTTTGCAGAGGTGACGTTCCCGCTATCAGCACGATAAAAGTGTCACATTAGTATGAAATGCGATAGCTGCACTCGCATCCACAGTTCATTTCTCTAACGGTCCCGTTGGATCTGGATCACGAGTGAAGTCATCAATAGATATTATGAGTCAGACGGTAGAAGGAGGCGAAGGTAAGCCCACTAGGAATCCAATATTCTGAGAGTGGCTACAGCAGTCATAATGACTCAGGTGCATGCCCCACACATCTCCATACATCATGAACTATTGGCAAGCTAAATAATCGGACTATAGCCTCCATCACACCTTCCTGCCGAATAGTGTCAGGAAAAGGTGCAAGGAGAATAGACGATAAACACGATGGCTGATTAAACTGCGGCTATCGAAACTTTGCACCACAGAATTTGATGAGGAACCGGAAAACTATATGAATCCCCCGTTCCCATATACGATGCCGAAGGGTCCACCAGCTGAGTTTTTTAATCTCTTTCAAAGCATCTGAAGGAGAAGGACGCTCGTCAGGATTTAGCCTGGTCATGGCTTGACCCAGTTCACGAAATGGCTCAAGGCCCTCGTATTCCTGAGCACTGGTTAGGAATGAATTGCCTCTGGTCAACAAGACTCACCTCGATAAGCTGCAAAATGACATTACCCAGCTGGTAAACATCGACCTTAAAAGGATCATAAGGAACTGTAACCGAAGCCTCGGGTACGGAGCTATCCTGTCCAAGAATTCCAGTGTCCGTGATATCTCGCATCTCAGCTGGGTATCGGGTCGACAGTCCGAAGTCGATAAAATAATATTCATTTGGTTTGACCGACCCACGTTCTCGCCAATCGAGTCCATATGTCACGCCGTCATGGGTACTAGGCTTAAAAAAGTGGAAGCCCTTTGGGATGACCTTCGAGCCATCCATCATGAGGTTGAAATAACACGCATCCCTGTAAATACAATCCGGAACAATAAGCACGCAATATTCCTGAGCATGTTTTCAAATTTGACCTGTGAGCGATGTTATGTTCATGCATAAATTCGAGCCCCTAAGATGCCAAGATTATGAAACTGTGGACTTTCTGGAAGATATTCTACTTACTTGAAGATACTGAGAGATAGCCTCCGCAAACTCACTAACACGCCGAAATGGCAGGGCGTTAAAGTGGAGTAAAAGCGGCATAACTATCAATGCCTCAGTGTCATCGTTTGGAAGAGGAATGACATCAAGGATTGGTACAGTCCTATTCCTGGGATCGGACATGAGAGACGGTGACGAGAGGTAGCGGGCGATAGGTATCTCTTCTGTTGACGTGCGAACACATTTTAGAACAACTTTGATCTGGTCACGCACACGAACCGCATCGAGGAGGTTACCTCTCTGAAACAGGTGTTGAATATTGAAAATAGACAACGAAATTGGAAGTAGACAGTACCGTGATCGTCAGCGCATCCTCGAAGACATAGAGATTGGTTACGGGAACATCCTGATTTCTCCAAGATGGTATCCAATCAGGCTGATATCGCGGACGCAGCTGATATCCACGGGAAAGGAGGAACGGCTGAAGAGCGACCCAGAATGGCTCTTTGGTGATGAGCTTGCCTTGGAAACGTTCCAATCGTATGTTTGACTCTTGCATGTGAGCCGACCTGAACGCCTTTTCATCAGCTTGCATAGTGGGACCTACATAAGAGAAGTGCTGATCAGTGTAATGTCACGCACTATAGTAGTAACTTATGTACTGTGAATGAATTAAAGTCCGCCATTCGAGCCACGTGGTCGTGTGGTCGTCGGCCCGCCCATCCTGGACCGAAGAACTTGAAGACCATTTCAAACTGGCATGCGAGACGTATTATTGCTCAATGTTTGCAGTAGGTATGAAAGAACTATCACTGACCCATTAGCTATGCAGTTACGATTGATTGTTATTCTGCTTGACGTGCGAGATCTCATCTGAGCATTGGAGACTACTTATTTGTGGAATACTACAGTGACGTCGAAGAAAAATGGTTGAAAATAAAGGAGATACTTATAGCCCGAAAGAGGGAAGCTGTGGAAATATATAGCAGGAAACACGTTGATCAGTGAGCCACTGAGGGCACCGCGAAGCCAAGAAAGACATGTGCTATGACTGATTGAAGAGGTATGGGAACGGGGGAGAATGCCGATTGCTTTGAATCCGAGTCATAGATAATGTATATCAGTAGTGGTCGACGCGTCTGAGAATTTGAGACAAGAGAAGCAGCTTCGGTAGACCTTTCTATGTGTGGCCCGCATAACGACATCGTCACATCGACCACGAGAGGAACTTCCGCCCAGAAGGGCTGGGCGTGATGTAAAGTTAATTTTGTTTCAACAACCCCATCTCGTCGGGCACAGTCGCCAGCCGAGATGGAGTCCACCCCGATATCAAAAGATAGAATGCCTTGGATAGTCCTAACATGGGAACTCATAAATTCCGAGACTGTTACAATCTCAGAATCATCCCAGTTGGCTCCGACCCAAAGTAGAACAAGGATCCTCGAGGCAAACATGTGTTCTCTCGGTCCCGGGATGTCAGAGAATGGTTTCTTTGGGTGCTACGGCATCCGGGTTTGCTCCGACGCCACTGACAGATTTCAGATGATGGCCTGAAGAATGGAAACACAGGCGAGGGCGACTCGTCAATCGCAAGAAATGATCCACGAGGCTTGATGAAGTTCGACCAGGATGTCCTGAGAAAGTATCACCCAGCAACATGCTGTAGCCGTCTCGACGGTTTGACGGCACCCGCCCGATGGTTGCAGTATATGCAAAAGCCGTTTGGAGGTCCGCGGTGAATGACGGTGACGAGGAGAATAGCATGGTGTCAGGCTTGAGAACATGTTATATTCATGGGAGTATGGACGTTACAGAGTATGGACGTTACAGAACACGCAGGTGAGACAAGAACTACGATCACCAACGACAAGACGTTGGATGACATTGACGTAATCTGAATTCAGAAAAAGCGAGCACGTCGGAGGCTATGAAGCAACCTGGAAAGCTAGCCAGCGAAGGACAGTCAGTATCATAATTGTATCGTTGATGAGAACTCACAAGAAAATAAATCTCAAGGAACCTCGACAAAAAAAAAAGATAGAGGCAAACCCAAAACGAGTGGGAAAATGGCGGGAAAAATTGCACAGTAGACAGAGAGTAGTCTGAATCGAGTTTCGCGACCGATCGATGCTCTAGAAGAACGACCGATAGTGCGAGCTGCGAAGTGAACTGAAGGACGACCGCATCCGGTACCACCTGCCTTACCAAGAAGGATCTTTCCTGTGCGCGATGCCGTCAGGTTCCCAGAATCGCATGGCTGAGGCCAATATGACTCTGGAATTGACAGGTACGAATTTAGGCAAACGAAAGCTCCGCGACAGCAGACGAAAATGTCGCTGTCGAAAACAAAAAGCTTCATAGGGCTTAAGTTTTTTTGATGACAGAGACTCGAACTACGTATGGGGGATCCAATCGAGGGATCCGCGCCATTTCGTTGCGGTCGGTGACCGCGCCCTCGCGCCAGTAGATGTGCAGCTGGAACCGGAAACAGTATCACCCGATCCTCGCGACAAGTTCCAAACCCATGTCCAGATCAAAGCCCTCCCTCCGGTCTACAGAGATCTTCGGGCATAGGAAAGTTGTGGGTGGGTTTCTGATGAGTCGCTCGGCTGGTCACAACCACGTCCCGCAAGGACAGTTCGAGGAGGACTAGATGCTCAGACCTTGTCCCGCTCGCAAAAGAGGACTGGTAGTCCTCGAGCGTCGCAGCCTTGAGTCAACTGTGATGCAGTGTGACGTGGGTCGTGCGCTGGCAAAAGCCAGTGGCAAGATATTACTCGCTGTCGATGTTGTTCTCTCATCTTCCACCATCTCCCGTCTGACATCATTAACCCAAGGCCAACTTGAACGATAACCTGGAGTGGTCCTTGACGAGATAGGTATGAACTGGTCTGAGGATGATGATCAAAAAATGACTCATGACTCTGAGTATCCTCGGCTTGGTTAAAACCTCCGTATCCACTGCGTTAGTGATCAAGTACTTGTCTTGCCCTCGATACTCAAACAGGTTCAGTTATCATCTGGCAGCAAAACCGGACAGTCACATTGGTCTAGATTTAGTGAAAACAACTCAGTACCGACAACGCCACCACAAAGGCTGATGCATGATGTGTCGCATGGTGAGGCAAGGATGCTTTCGCCTGTAGTCCCGAAACTGCCGCTGCCGGTAATGAGCCTGTCAGGATGACGAGTTCTCGACGAATTCAGGTCAAAGCGGCACTAGGAGGGTATGTTGGCTTTTCCGGGTAAATAGCACTGGACCATGGGGAAGACTATACATGAGGCCATCTTGCAGCAAGTAAGAAATTACGGACTTATTCAAAATGTTGCATAGATCTGCATGGAGCTGTACGCCCTAGAGAGCTGTGTAGAAGCAGAATAAACAGCCGCCGTTAACACTGATGATGGCAACTTAGGAATGGAACCGGGAACGAGGATCACAGCTTCCGCCCGAGATGAGGGTAACGCACGTCGCAAATCCCTGGCGAAAGGCTCCGTCGTCGATCTCTCCACATAATATTCAGTCTATAATTGTCAATCACACGACGAGTCATTAGCTTTTATACGACCATCACAGAAAAAATGTAGCTAATTATCTGGAATGGTATGCGTAAGTTTACGTCGTGACATGGCCGTCCTCCGTTCTCCACGCAGCACAATACTGTACTTGAAAGAGAAGTTGCGGCTCTTCTTAAAGCCCACATTGTTCGAAGGAGCGCCAGCCTCGTATATTTATCCAGTGGACAAGGCAAGTCTGCAGCTGAAAGAGAAGAATGGTTGGGGAACATCGTGGAAGGATGAGAAAGTGGCGATGCCCGGCTGACAAAGATCGCTCGCGTGGTGCCACAGCTTACAAAACAGAGGACAAACAAAGCCTGAGCAGCTTATCCCCTCACCACCACCAGGTCTTTGAACGTCCTCCCTACTTTCACCTCGTAAGCCTTCTTCTTCGCATTGCATAGCCCGTTAAACTCACGATTCCTCCATTCTTTGCCAATCGCCTCCAAATCGCTCCTTGATTCCTCACATTCGTTCCGTAACCGCCTTGATCGTGTGCGATTGGAATTCAATCCTTAGTGTCCCTTTCTCACTACACGTTTGCGAATGGCTCTTAAACGCATCAACAAGGTATATAAATCATATCTTTCTGCAGCGATTCTCTATATCGCAGACCGACGACGTCTGGCGGTATATCCGATTTGGGCTCATTGTTCTCTACTTAGGAGTTGATTGATCTCGGCCGTGATCCACCTTCGTCATGCAGCGCTGGGCCGACTGGCGATAACATGTTCCAATGGCAGGCGACGATTATGGGTCCCGTGAGTTAATTTTACAACTCTTTCCGATCCATTCTGACTCCATTCTCATGTTCAGGGTGACTCCCCGTATGCGGGTGGTGTCTTCTTCCTTTCCATCAGCTTCCCAACGGACTACCCATTCAAGCCCCCCAAGGTCAGCTTTACGACCAAGATTTACCACCCCAACATCAACGCCAATGGTTCCATCTGCTTGGATATCTTGAGGGACCAGTGGTCTCCAGCATTGACCATCTCTAAAGGTTAGTGCTCAGAGTCGGCTATTTCCATGAGAAAAGCTCATCTAGCCATCAGTGCTGCTATCGATTTGTTCAATGTTGACGGATCCCAACCCCGACGATCCTCTGGTGCCAGATATTGCGCATCTTTACAAGACAGACCGGACCCGATATGAAGCAACCGCGCGAGAGTGGACAAGGAAGTAAGTTTTTCTTTGAAGAAAACATTTCTCCCTTGTTTCTAATGTCGCCTTAGATATGCTATGTAGCCCTGGAATCATCATCAATTGTTCTAGGCCACCACGTAATTGAGATCGTCGTGAGCTTTAGGCGGGTGTTCTGTATACATATCATCTTTCCCTCTCGCACCCTTGTACTACGCACCTTGTTTCCGACAATTATTCTTTTCGTAAAATTTCCGGTTTAAGTTCAGCCCGGGCTGTTACTCCCAGTGAGAAACCCGTCGTGGTAAATCTTTAGATATCTGAGTGTGATCTGAACTACGATCTGCCTCGATTTCCCAAGAAATATGACGAATTTTCAGATGAGATTTCGTGGTATATCGAAGCACATCGAGACAAATCGCAACGTCAGATTTCGTCACGACCTACCCCGTTTTCCCAATATTATTTCGTGGCACATCGAGAGCCATCGTGCCAAATATGAGGTATTCTGCTGCCAAGCATATTTTCTTTTCGAGCATTATTGGCACGTCACAGTAGAAAAGAACAGAGCATATTATAATTCACAGTACTACTACATCGTACTACATACTGATATGTACATTAAAACTACAGGTGCAGGTTCCTGCCTTCCAATAGTAATGCAGCCCCTTTGGCTCAAGTAGATACCTCCTCGTTGCAACCCCCCCCGTCCCTCCTCTCCCCGCCGCTTCGTGTGATCATGATATCCATCGTTGTGGAGCCGAATGATAGCGTCTGTGAGAATGCGAAATACACACCATTGATACTGCATTGCACAAAGAACAACGCCGCGCGGCGTTTGCGGACTGTTGGCGGCCGTTGTCTTACTCCGATAATGGCGGCGCATTGTCGCAGGAATCGCGCTTTTACGA
>JABCKG010000353.1:0-12161 GCA_018851835.1 Hypsizygus ulmarius | reverse complement strand
TGTTTCACTGTTTCTTGTATTCCAATTTGAGGAATTGACTTGGCTTCGTAGACTGTGTATCTCTGCGTTCTTCGCATCCTACTTTCCCCTTTTCGTCATCACGAAGCCCGCTGCCACATGACCAACATCTCGGCTGGACGTCAATCACACATGTTTTAAACCACACTTGGCACCTACTGTTTCAAATATACTTCTCTATCGCCTAGGCTATCACGACGCTGTTCCGCGTCATGGCTAGTGAGCCATTCATGTAGTACAAGTGCAACGCTGTATATCACGCCTTATCGTCCCCAGGCAACACGCCAACGTGGCTCCCATGCGACTCAGACATCCTTAGTAACTCTTGCTCCTTGAGGACTATTCTGAACACTACTCGTCCCGCACTGTCCGATATGCTGAAGTTTGACTATTACTCACCACTGAACTGAATTCGTGTTTTGTTGACATGGAAGCCATGATTTCAGGAGCCAGTATTTCAGGAGCCAGTTCCTGCCGCTGACAATCGTCTGCTGCACGAGTTTATCCGCACCTTAGGACGCACGTCGGGAACCGTTCGTCCATTGTGACATTTTGCCTACCTTCTTCATATGTACTGACCTCGTGTTTAAAGTGAGGGAACCGTGATGTTCGGCCATAACTTCACAGGGAGGCTCCTGGAGGCAACCAATACCGTCGCTTCTTTCTTCGTAATCGCCTTTCCTCGTAGTCGCCTTTCTTCGTAGTCGCCTCTACTCCGGAGTACGCCTGTAGTCAATTACGAGAACGTTTCTTAGACGTGCTCCAGGATCTCAATCATGCTGACCCAATCCCTTTTGCCTGTCCCGTCTTCGCTCTTTAAAAATCTACCCATCCCAGGTCTGTTGTGCGGCTCCTACGCCGTCCTCGCCATCGCCTCTGCGCGGATATACCATGCTCAACTTGGACCCAAACCTGCGGAGTGGTGCTATTCACGTATGAGAGGCACCCTTGTCTTTGGCAAGGACTTGGAGCATGGTGACCTCCCCACTGGGACAGGTCCCATTGGTTTGGAGGCTGGCAGGCACTGGTTCCGACTCCTTGACGCCGATTCTGGGAAGCCTGTTTGGATGTTCAAGATCCCAGCGGGTTTTGTATATGAGTTGGACCGACCTTTCTTCCATGCTTTCCAAGGCAGAGTGAGTTGTGTCACGGTGCCGTTCACCTAGTGCATACATATCCTGATGGATTCCCCAGAGTCGTAGATTCGGCTTCCTGTTCGAGGACGATGACGAAGCGAGCATGTTGTCTAGGACGGTTATCAGCCAAACATGTCCCCCTCGTATGTCGCTCTCTCAATACTTATTGCGGGCTAATGGACATGACTCTTAGGAGTGGTGAAGAACCGGAGCTTAAGCGTCTCCATGCGAAACAAGTCGCTATTGATTAGTACCCGAAGCATTTCTCCGTTGATGGTCTCCCTCCCAACGCCAAATTCATTTGTCCATGTGGCGCATGTTGGACTCAGCAAGGATGGTGTCATTGAGGCGTCCGAAGGTGTCGATCCTTCGTGGACAGCTGTGCTCAGCGGGCACAGACCGGATATTCGCAAAGTTGATGGAGAAAAGCGTCTTGACTTCAACGAGGGATTGCTAAAGGGTTTGGAAACTAATATTAGCAACTGCAACAGCAGCCAGGTTGACACCATTGTTGGTGATGGACCTCAGAGTACAGGTAGGTCGATGGGGTTTCCACAAAGCTCATGAAGCTGACCCTTACCTTCTAGTCCCACCTGGCCTAACGAGGCGACGGTTGCCTGCCCCAAGTTTCACCATGTTCTGACGTCCATGTTAATTGTCTGGCAGGAATGTGGTTAAGTTCTGCGTATTGATTGCACTGGTTGCGACGACTTTCTTGAATATCATTTCTCAATTCCCACTGTATCAATCATCTACCCTATTTAATGCTGGAGTTTTCCCTATACAGTACATCGTGCACCATCATCCGAAAAGCAAGTGCAGCCTGCCAAAGCAGAATGTATTCCGAAGCCGGATTCATACAAAAATAATTCCGTTCTGCAATATTTCTGTATCGAAAGACACCCACTACCAGAAGCGCAAATTCTTCCAAATCCTCTGAATGGCACCTTTGACAAGTTTCCGAGATCGACCCTCCTTTTTGATTGCAGGACGCTGCGGTCAATTGTATAGATACAGTGTACCGTGGCGATCTCGGATATCCATTGCCTCCAGCAGCGATAACGTAATCTTCTCCTGAAGGATTGACTCTGACAGGGGCAATGCGTACTCAAAGATGGGCTGGTGCTCTTTGGGATAGTCTTGCAAGGGGTGAACGATAGATTGAGAAACACAACCTGGGGTATCATTAGGCAGCAGCAATGTAAGAAGAGGTTCCAGCTGGTGTGACGGAGCTACTAGATCATGATCATGTCGGGAATGACTAGATATTAACTTCATCGTTCCTGACGGAATGCAGAGACCAGAATCCTGAACTTCTTCGGAGAGTCGATCCCATATCGAGGCCGACGATGGCATTGGCTGCACAGCGCTTCTAATGTCCCAGTCATCCTCTTCATCGTCCAGAAACCGACCACGAGGACGCCACGGTTCCAGAGCTCCGCCAATCCGGATCGTCGAATGCAGGCTAGGATAAAAGTTGTCCAGGAAGACGTCAGATTCGATATCTGGTTCCTTGATCCTTTCGTTGGAGAAGTGTGAGCCGTGCGCGGAGCATGTATCTTGGGTAACTGCTTCAGCAGGCGCAGAATCTTCGAAAGCGAACGAGGCATCCTCGTCTACGTGAGATGTAGGTGGGTTACAACATGGTGGGTATTTCAGAGCTGCGATGTCTGCCCAAGACTCTCGTACGGGATCAAAGAATGGATGATTCCGAACTTCTTCACCCGATAATCTGTCGTCTGGGTCATGCACAAGCAGCTACGCGAGGAAAGTAAGTTTGAAAGAGCACAATTAAAGGCAAAGCAGCAAGCTTACAGCTTTCAGGAAATTAGTTAGGTTGGGAAACCAATCGCGACTCGTTTTTTCGAAAGCAACGGAAAGTTTCTCCAATGCCCCAAAAGTCAAACTATGGTCGCCGTCGCTCCTGCGCCCTCTTCGCAAAGTATCAGTTCCACCGGAGGTATTGAATGGCACAGTCCCAGTAGCTAGTTCATGTAGCAAGACACCAAGGCTCCACCAGTCAGATCGTTCATCATAAACGACGACGCCATTTAGGCCACGTTCTCGTAATTCCGGCGCCGCATACAATGGCGTGAATGTGATAAATTCATCCGGTTGGAGCATTATTCGGCCATATTTGGGAGAGCAGGACCTTGCAGTATTTGTATCGGTTGTAGCAGGAAGGACTGGTAAATTACTGGCTGCGCCAAAGTCTCCGATCACTGCGTGCCCGGCGAAGGATATCATGATATTTGCCGTCTTGATATCCTGGTGGACAACGCCTTCTCGATGGATGAATAGTAAGCCAAGGCAGATCTCAGCAGCTAGAAGACGGAGGAAGACGATTGACTCTTCGCAGGAGTTTGAAGTCGGAAGACGGCCTGTGAGTGTGAGAGGCAAAGAAACTGACGCAGAGAGTCCAGGGTGCTCGCTTTTCCGGAGACGAAATCGATCAGCGGTTTCAGGATCCGATAGCGTGGTAGGATGATATTCCTAAGAAAGTTATCAAAGCCTGAACTTCCTATAATGGTGTATGGTTGATGGACGCACAAGGATGATGTAGATAGAAGTCTCGTCCTCGAAGCTGCTCAAGAGTCTCTGCAGAAATCGTAGCCCGGCTACTTCCCCGTCCAAGTGCCCCAGAGTACTTGACGTCAATGATTCCGAGATGCTTTTCAGTATATTCAGTTCTGAGCCAATACTATAGTGGCAGGTCTTTCGTATGACCTTCACAGCGCACAAATCATTGTTCGAATGCCCCTTCAGGTAAGCCAGAACAACTTTGCCATAAGTTCCTCGCCCAAGAGTTCCGATGATATTGTACGAAGATACATGGTGCCCCTCCAGAGATGAGAGATTCGAGGTCAAGTTGTATATCTGCGAAACGTGCGTATGAGGAAGTAGATTTATTTCCACATTGCGCTCTGTTGGAACGGGCGTCGTAATTGACCTGATCGCAGGGTTGATGAGAGGCGCATGGGAGAAAGATGTGAGATCCGTATAGGTGGATATACATGGAATAGAGATGACGTTTTGCTCATTTTGCGGCGAAAGCCACGTCGTCGTCGTTGCACTTAGGGAATGAATAGTCGCGATAGGCTGACTTGGATGATTTTTTAGAGGTGTATCAATATCGTAAACCAGAGGTAGTGTGTTTCTTTTGTTTATATTAGGAGTAGAAGAAGCCAAAGAATTGGTCCATTCTGACGCGAATGCTGTTAGGTCGCCGCAAGACGGAGGAAGATAGAGAAGCGTCATGTCTTCATTGTCCTCAGGGCCAGGGCTGCTCGGGTGGAGGCGCGTTGGAAAAGAGATAGAATGTTGAAATGTAGCAGGCTGTAGTTGACTAGTACTGGGCGTTACCATTGAAGCTGGTCGAGGTAGCAATCTGGTGCAGCTAGGAGAGTCCAAATTTCGGAATCCATAAAACCTTTGATCAGACATAGACTGGGAGAAGGCGGTCTAAATACAGACTCCTATGACAGTCTATAATGAGATATGGAAGCCTGAGGGAAGTCAACACAAGTTGAAATCTCGGGATGAGGGAGGGAGAAGGTCAAGGAGGCTGGTCATCATGTCACCCAATGTCCTTTATCGCCGAACGCCGAGGCCCGACAGTAAAGTCGCCAAGACCGTGTGAATCTTGTTCGTCGACTGGTAACCTCATAACCAACCCCCATCGTTGCAACTTGCAAGCTCATGAAGTGCTATGGCTCCCTGTTTTTTTTCTCCACCGCTCCTAAGCCAAAAGGCGGCAATTTTCCCACTTCTTTACAACTCGAATGGGAAATTGGCGCCGTTGTCATACTTATTCCTGCCAGGGAGGACTTTTTCAACTCGTGCTTCCTTCCATCAACGAGAACCATTGCAGCCAAACTGCAGCATTTCAGATGTCGTCATACCTTCGACTTGTATGGAGAAAGCTCCATAACACCGCGGAATGTTCTGGACATTGTAAGCATCCATTCAACAGTACTCGTACTATAGGCTTCCGATGTTAACAGCGCCTCCCAGCCATGTCTAATATCAGTATCCCGAATGCCTTGGATTTCTCCCTGAACTACACAAGGCCTCCTCTTTTGTCGCGAACCCAGGTTCAAGCTCAGCGCTCAGGTCTGGAGCTGCCTCAGGCCCCGACGCGAATCACGATCACGTGTGGCTTGGCCAGACGCGAGTGCCAGTGACGTCAGGCCCGTTTCATAAATGTATTGTTGCGGAGTAAAACGTGCCCGAAAGTATAAGAGGCAAAGGAAGAAGGTCTGAGTTGCCTTAAACATTTCTTCCTTCAACACCAACCACCTTTTCACATAGCAATGTCTCCCACTGGTTAGCCTCTTATGCATGTGCCAGTGATCCATGCACTTATTCTCTGCAGAACACACTAAAGACCCTGAGCGCGTTGCCGCCGGGTTAAAAGCATCGATCAAGAACCCGAATGTTTCTCCTGAGGCAAAGGCTCACGCTCAGGAAGAACTGGATAGATTAACTAAGGAAGGTTTACTCCAAGCTGCACCCGGCACATCGCCTCGAGAAACCAATCGCGTTCTTGGTATGCGCCCGATATCAAGTGCCGTAGAGCTCGCAAACTAACAAATATTTCGCACAGGTGGATACAAGGCGACTTTACACAGTGCGTCAAATCTCCGTTTATCCGTAGCGTGGCTTATTGCTACTCAGATGAACACACTTCTGAGGAAGCAAAGCGGCATGCTCGAGAAATCCTGAGCGCCGCGGGTTACAACGAACGCGTGGTTGACGAATCCGAACACACGAAACGTGTTCTGGCTGGATATAAAGCGGCCCTCAACAGTAAGTTTCGCACAATTTGAATGTATGCAGGTCTACATTCCTGCGACAGATCCCAGAGTTTCTGAGGAAGCCAAACAACATGCACGAGAGTTTCTGAAGCAGCATGAAGCCTATAAGGAGCAACAGTCTCGCGAAATCATGCATGCTGCTGGCTACCATGAGCGTGTGACCGACGAGACGGAACACAACAAACGAGTTCTGGCAGGATACAAGGCCGCACTCATCAGTAAGTTTCGAATTCAATTCGGATTTACACCAATCTTATCATCTCGCTCAAGACCCCAACGTATCCGAAGAAGCAAAGGTACATGCACGAGAGTTTTTGCAGGAGCACGGTGTCGCACTCTGAATTGCTATTCCTGGAAACGTAACTTTTATTATCATTTGTACTACGTATACGTATCTTCGTCGACGACTGCTTGTTCTGCTTGTATGAGTTCTATCATAATAGGATTGCTTTGCTTTGCTAAAGAGAACAACCTCGAAGACGCTGGACGCTATACTTCTCACAGCCGAGATGCATGAGATTGGAATTGATCTGTCACCTTCATAAATAATTGCATTCCTCCCATGCAGATGTGCGCCACACTTGAGGGTCGACGAATAACGTAATTATTCGTGACTCCTCAGAAAGGTGAGATCGTGTTCTGATCGTGGGAGATCTTGATCGGTAACTCCGATCGTACTCCCGCGTCGCGTTTCCTCTGCATATGTTGAGGCTTCAACCACAAGAGCGAAGGCCAAGGATATCAAAGTATTCACCGCCACTTTATGTCACAGGCCAAGCTGGAGCGACATGGGATCAGGGATCATAAGAAATTCCCAGACACCTCAATCACTGCAGAAAGGAGTTGGAAAGGAGGAACGACTGATGGTGTCTGTCTAGGAGAGACTACTCAGATGCTAGGTATCAGTCCCATTCCTAAACTGCAGCTGAGCTATTCACTTCTCGGATTGAATCAGCGTACTAGGAAGTCAGTAATGCATCCCGCGGCCCGAATTAGTAAATACTGTAAGTACTTAGAACTCGCAGGAAAAGACAAGGCCTGATGCATTGATGGCTGATGGCGTGACAGTCACATTAGGAGTCCAGGACGGTTTGATTTGAGTGATGAACCAATGATGAACAACATTGAAGATTTTCTGTTGGGTCCAGGTGGATAGATGTATAGATATTAGATAGATATATCAATGAATTCGCAGTGACAACCGTAACCACATGAACGTTAAATAGCCCGATTCGGTAGAGACTCCGAATTATCTTCAGACTTGTGTCCCAACCCCCATCATCTCCTCCCGCTACCTGCAATTTTCTTCGGCCTTGCCGCTCAAGTCACCCACATTCTCTTAACCCACACTCTTTGCTTCTCCATAACAAAACAGCATCATGTTCGCCAAATCGCTCCTCCTCCTCGCTCTCTCCTCCTCCGCTTTAGCCACCGTTTTCGTGCGTTTTTATGCCCTTTTTTATTTATTTACGGCGCTGATGAGCGGGATGTGCAGACTACCAGTCCCGTCGCTTCCTCTAACTTCGCCGCTGGGAAGCCAGTCACTATCAGTTGGCAGGATGATGGCAAGGCCCCTGCGCTCAAGGACTTTGGTGCTGCAAGTGTCTCCATCTACGTCGGAAATGCCCAACAACAGGTGAGTCGGATGATCCTATTCTTATTCAGCTACGTGGCAGGCGTATGAGGTGCTCGTTGCCTTGGTTCGCATCTCGTTTATCAAAGCAGGGACTCAGACACCCGGCCTGTCACGAGGCTTTAGCGCTTTTGTCGTGTCGAGTACTGATTAGTTTGACTTTAGACCCGCCTGCAAACAGTTGTTGCCAGCGTTGATGTCTCCACGACGAGTTCGATCCAATTCACTCCTGACGCGTCTATCGGGCCGAATGGCAGTGAATAGTACGTCTCTTCGTTGTACCACAATCATTATCATAATCTTATATGATTTCAAGCTTCATTCGCTTCGAGTCCCTCGCATTGAAGGATGCCGCACAACCTCAGTTCCCTGCTCTTGCCTTCTCCGCCAAGTTCACGTATGACACATTTCCATTTCCCTCCTCGCGATAGTTAACTCATCCACCTTGTTCCCTTTTAGTATGAGTGGGATGACTGGTGTCTTCAACCAAGAGGTTCTGGCCCAGATAGCCGGTCAATCCACTGCTCCCCTCGCCGGTTCTACCCCCGCCCCTTCCGCACCCAATGCCGCGCTTGCAGCCACCACCACCTCGAAGGCCACCACTCCAACCAGCGCCAAGAGCACGGCCACTCCCACCAACACAGCTAATGCTGCTGTCGGCATCAAGGTTAGCTGGATAGGTGCTCTTATTGGAGCCGTCGTTGGTGCCTCGATGTTCTGATTCTGTGGAGGAAGTCGGGTATCTTCTTGTTTTTATCTACAACATCTCTCGCCCGTTTTATTCATTTCTCCGCCTTGCACTCGGGGTTCATTGTCTTTTCCTCTTCTGTCATTGCGCTGCGTCTTTCATCCAAGGCTTGCGTTTTATTCTAGTCCGACCCAGTTGACCCCATCATATTTCTGTGCCTGCCGCCCATCGCTATCCATGATCACGACCTCCTTGATGATGACAATGATACGGTATCCTCAAGAACCTCAGGTGATGGGATAACTATCTTACATTCTTTATTGTCATATATATACTAGTTGGATTTTACGATGCTCTTTTACCTATTTCGCATGTTGACATGTCATTCAATGCTTCGTTCAAGCAATTTGTATGGCTTGTGTGTAAGTGCTCACATGAAATACAAGTCGGGGAAAATCCCGCAGTCTTTGCCCAGCTTTAGGAAGGGATCAACGTCCTTGCTCTATTTTTGAGATTGGATTACAGGCGAATGAGTCACAATTATTAGTAGATGCAACATATTTTAAACAAGTACCATGATACGACTGAGAGCAATTTGATACACACGTACGAAAAATCTATGGTCCTCGATGACGTCAAAGGGACGGGCTCTTCCATCCCATCTTGTTTGGCGGGGATGAAAAGAATTTGCTACAGCTACTTACACCCTGTTATCAGCAGCAAAAACGACGTCGACCCCACTACAAGTAGGCGTTTCGATGGGCCTGCCTGTCGATATTGTCCGAGTCTTTGGTGACAAAGACATCTGTGGAAACCCGAATGCCCATGTCTGGGCGCGCCTACGTGAAAGTGTCTAAGGACACTTGCACTTTTCACAAAGGAAACGTGGCTTACCAGCACATGACTATCTGTCGCTCGAGCGTCTCTCCACTGCACCCCACAATCCTTGCCCGATGGCTTCCACTCCTCCAAGTGAGCAGCAGACGGACCGGAGAAAGTGATGCCTTGGACACTCTGGAGGCGAGTTGGTATTTCGATAGTGTTGAGTGCTGCGAGGTCCTCTTCCCTGCCTCCTGTGATGCGCATCCGACTGTTAAAAAGTACAAGCAGTGTGTTGCTATAGAGTTTTGCAACAATGAGCACGGGGACAGTGTAGTAGTTGGTTTTGGGATATCCGAAGAAGAGGGCGAGGTTGACGAGGGCTATCAGCGCTGTGATTGTTGTATTTTGCATCAGAGAAAAAATTTATAGACGGGAGGGGGTACCTGTGGCTGTTCCCGTCTCAACGATGATGCGAGTAAGACGGGTAATCATCAAGTGCGTTGCTTTGAAACCAGTGTCATGCCGCGATAGCTGGAAAAGAAGTGTTAAGGTTGCCAACAAAACAAGCAGATGGAATAGTAACTGCACTCCGGATACGAGTGTATTGTGGGCTTGTAACCGGCAGCGCCGTTACCGTGTTCACAAAATCTTAGCAGAATTGAATTTAACTCACGAGGTAGGTCATAGACAGCGCGATGGTGACATCACAGATAGCGCAGCACCCCCACCAAAACTAGATATGTTTAAATGAATTCTCTTAAAGGAGATGCAGATCTTACTCCAGCACTGATGAATACCGGCGTTTCCGTCAGTTTACTCAAGCGTCCGATCTCGAATGATTTGACGCCAGTGACGATACCTGCCACGCAGCCGATCACAGAGATCTGAAGGAATTGACATATGTGCATTGTATGAACCTTTAAAATATGACAGGACGTACGACAGCGATTACATATCCGAGTGCGTTGGTTTTTGAAAGCATGTTGATGCGGTAAGCGTAGAACACCTGAACGACACACCCAACTAAGAACATGGCAGGTACTATAAGAAAAAATCAGGAAAAGGATGGCGAGTGCACAACGTACCGATGCCACTGAGAATAGGGATACTGAGACACGTTAATTGTATATTGTCGAGGGCATCGAAGCTGCCAAAGCCAAGCCCAAAGCTTGCAAATGCATCGCGCGTGATAATACCCGTCTGAAGGGTTTCCAAAATGTATACTCCGTATACGAGACATTTGCAGTACAGTCTGTCTTTCGGGAATGCGATGTAGTAATAATCTGGTGAAGGTTTTTACTGAGAGAGCATCTAGGATGAAGAAGAAGCAGTTACGAACAGACTTGAATAGAGACGACACCGAAAAGACTCCAGTTCAAGAGATAACCGAGAACCTGAGGAGGGTTAGCACAGCGTACGGCGAGATCAACGAAAAGGCTGATACCAAAGGTCCAGAACTGCGTGAACAGCGATGCTCGTCAGTCGATGGGGTCGACAGTAAAATGGCAAACATACCTTTTCACTACATCAGGAGGAAGTGTGTTGGTGAAATCAGACATTATCGCATGGGTTGCTGGATTCAAGAATCAAGACCAACGGATTTGATATATATGTGAGGGTTGACAAAGATAACTCTGTCTCGGTGGTTACCGGCCAGTGCGAGGCAGTCTTCCTATGAATAACGATGAAGTGACTGGCTGAGAGGATCCTCGCTTAGAACCGCGGCGGTTCTGGGAGACTACTCCGTTCTAGGAAGATACCAATGCTGGATATCCGGGGTATCCATATCCACTGGGGAAAATATGTCAAGTATCTGGTCCGCGACGCAAGGAAATGGAATCGTAAGCATAAAGTAGCTGACGACATGAGTTGGGTGGACTAGAGACTAGGCCCAAACAATGTCGATACGCATATTTGCGTGAGCCGCGTGGATGAGAGAAGTCGTCTTCAGAGGTTGACATGCGCCAAATACGCACGCGCTAGTCCAAAGCAATGTAAAATGGGGAAGGCCTATCAGTGCGAAGAGTACGGTCACTGGACTTCAAACGCATGTCAGCGTGCTCTATGTATACCTTCCTACGCTTCTGCCGATGGCGAGAGTTTCCATGTGGCTTCGGCACAACGAATAGGACCGGGCCGTCTATGTGGGAGCATCCACAGCCTTGCCTTGAGGAACCAATCAGATGTCGAGCTCGAGCGAGGGTTACTTCGAAAACAGTCTATTTTTTTTTGTCAGAGGATACAAATACTTCTCTAGAACCTATGACCGGAATATGCTAAAGTCCATGGAAGCTGTCTGCACAAGTGATCACTGTTACCTAAAAACAGATTCTCTTTAGAAAGCAGGGCAATACGTCGCATACTTCTTCACGGTACGGAAATTGTGGGGCTTACACAAGCAGCTTTTCAAGAGGTCTTCCTTGTGTCTCATCAGTGTTTCCGGGCTGTCAAAAAATAAGTTACGAGAGCACTGTTTCAGTTGTTCCGATCGAACCTTTTTGAATGAAGTCGGGCCCGACATAAGGCCTTAGGCCTCATTGCTTTCAGGCGCAGAGAATACTGGTCGCACCCCGATGAAGCAGTCAATGCATTTGCATTGCATTTGCAGAGTGGAAATTAGTTCGAACTTCCAAGCCTCTGAAAGGTTGCCGCGGCGGCCGCTTGAGCCTTCAATATGAGGTAGGTTCAACGTTAATACATAGTGAGTTATAGTGATGCAGGTTTGGTGCACGAAAACCTGTGAGAATTGGTGGGGTTAGGTTTGAGGTTTGCCATGATAGGCCGTGACATCTGTCTACATAGGAGAGCCGTGACTCACATCATGATACTGTATGTAACCGCGGCGTCTTCAGATCAGGAAGGATCAGGAGCAAATGAGGACTCGTGTTGCAGTAGTGTCCAAAATACTTTCACGCTTCCGTGAAGCCAGTTTATTCCCTTCTATCTCCTTTCCTATTCTTACATAGGGTTGGCCAACGTGAAGTGGCCAGGTAGTGTGCCGCCAGGTCGCGTTTCTTCGTAACATTGCCCACTGGGAGTCACTGTTC
>JABCKG010000352.1:0-12249 GCA_018851835.1 Hypsizygus ulmarius | reverse complement strand
TCTTGACACAAGGAGTTGCTGCGCATTTTCTGGCGCACTCCTTACGAGTATAGAATAGATTCCATATAGAGATAGTTTGATTGTATATGACTATAAATCGCCCTTGTAGACCTAGCTTTAAGTTACAACTTCCTTGTGAGCGCTGTAAGCATGATGGCAGGGACTTACAATGCATGTTGCATGAGTTGGAAAAAATTACCTTAATCGAATTCTGGTGGTAAACTGTTAGATCATCAACAGCTAAAGAAAATGTGCACGGAATTCATGATATTCGAAGAGCAACTGCTACCTATTTCGTGATGTGTATACTGGATGGACTTCCTTTTGAAACAATATCAAACCAGTTCCCATTTCTCTCCCCCGTTAGGGTTCCGAGCAATTCGACCGGCGTTCCTTGCCGTTCCCTCCACATCATAGTCGATCTGAAAATCGGTGCCAAATGCGGAAAATTTGAAAGGGAACGGATGAGCACTAGTACTCAATTGGTTCTGCTGGTTCGTTGCGCCGACATTGATGCCAGGGTTAACGGTGATGAGAACGTCGTCACTTGAGATCATGATGGTCCTGCGGGCCCTCGTATTGTCCTCGATGGTGATGATAAACTTGGTGCGGCGATCGCGAGAGGCGGTGATAGCATTGGCTGCAAAGTCGAAATACCAAAATGTGTCAGGCTGAGGAACGGACCGAATGTAGAAGCTAATTGAGGGCGATCAGCGTTTTCATAGGAATCGTTACAAAGGCAGGACTTGCCTGCCACCGCTGACGTGGTCGGTATAGTTAAGGACAGGTGCAAGGCTTTGGATCCGGCCATCCCTATCGTTGAGAAGTGTGAAGAACACCTCCCCACGGAACTTCTGAGCAGCACGGGCATCGTTAATTGTATCGGGGATGTTTCCAACAGAGGGATTGTGGGTATAGAATTGAAGCGAAACGCGCTTGACCGAGGAGAATCTGTTATAGCCGCCAGTTACGGAATCGGTCACTGCTCTGAACCAGCTATCGGCGACGTCGCGGTTTGCAAAGGTGATTAGGTATCGGTAACTCCAGTCGTCATTTATCTGTTGACAGGTTTTCAGTGCCGATATAGTGAGCGGGATATAGACATGGCCTTGTACATTTATTGCGTAAGCGTAAAAAAGTCCTGTGCCGGCTGAAGACATTATCACTGAGCGAGAGGGAATGGATGGACGAGGTCCAATTTCCGGCACTGTTGAAAAGGAACTCGCGGTTTCCGATGAAGAAAAGTGGCGTATCTGCAAGGAGTTTTTATACCAAAGGACAACCTCACGGCCAAATCTAGTTTTGTAGTTGAACGTCAAGTATCACCATGCAGCATTCTAGGTGTGCCAAAAGGCTCACCGGCAGTTGTCAAACCGCGACCACATTTGGAAGCATCGAGATAATGTATAGTCTCAATCGGCGATTGAAGGCTTCACATTTCAAGACGCTCTTTACCAGTCACAATGGATGCCATGCAACATTCCAACTGTCGAAAAATATACCGGCACCTGAAAACCCAGGTTGGAAGGGTCGAGAAGGATAGCCCCAATCGGCGATTGAATGCTCCGCATTTCAAGACGTTTTTTTCATAGTCACAATGGATGCTTTATGGGTGGACCTTCTCTAGTTCCAGGCTTCAAAGGTAGATTTTTGTGTGATTCGATCTTGTATCCACAAGAGTTACATGTTGCCATTGGCCGGATGATTGCCAGATGATGCTGCTTTCAAGAGTTGACAACGATACCATGGTCAGAAAGGTGTCCAACAACTCGGAATCTGAACTCAGTGGTGCCAAGGTGTATGTGAGATATGGATTACGCCAAGATTGAACCAGTAGAGATTCCCATTCGAGACCAATTTTCAATTCAATATGCCTAGGAGCGACACATCTCACCAACTTCGCCTCATAATGTAAGCCATGTAATATTGTAAGAAATTCAGAGTGACGCCTGGAAGAGTGAGCCATAGACCAGAGACTGAGCGTGAGGTGCCAAGAGAGGTACATATCCGGATGCCTTGAAGTACATAGAGGTGTAGGGCTGGTGGATATTGGATGGAACCAAGACGCGCACGCGGCCGGACTTCGAAACGTGGGACTGAGTCCTTGGCTGAGTTTCTATTCCCGAGTCAAGGTTAGTCTCCAGTGCAGACTCTATAATAGATGACAGTCGATCTACTGCGGAAATCTATCTATCTATCTATCTACAGAAAGGAGGAACAACTGATGGTGTCTGTCTAGGAGAGACTACTATCTATCTATCTTATTTATAAGTCAAGGTTGTTTCAAAGAAGATAGTCTTTCGACACCATCAGTCGTTCCTTTCTCCATTTTGTAGGTTTAGGACTCGCTAAGTCCCCGTTAGCCCTCCTCGGATTGCTCTAACTTTACTTTGGAGTCTCTAGACCCACTTAGGTCTGGCTTCACAAACTTCACACATCCATACTAGATATCTGGCACAAAGCTTTGTTCTGGCTGAATAGCCACTAGTCAATGGCCACCATCACCTCTCAAATAAGCTATGTGATCTGAATGGTGCAGCCTCGCGGGATCCTGAGGCGTCCGACGTTGTCCAATGGTACCCGCGTTATTTCTTCCACCACTGGGGTGGATTGTGAAAAGTTCAAATTCAATCGAGCACTAAGGCTGTTCTCGCCGGGGTTGTCATTGTCATGTTTTATTTTTGGGATCTCATCGATTACATGTCATTGATGTGGCTGGGAGTACCGAACACCAGTAACCTACCTTCCGCTCTGGAGGGATCAGATCGAGTTTCTTATTCGAATGGCATGGGCAGTATTTACTAAATACACAAGTCGGAATCCCCTCAGTTTACGGCATGATTATCAAGGAATACCTGAGACTGTGGTACTTAAGAAGGTATGCTCTCATCAGTATGGTTATATACCCGCCATGAGAGACTCCTTCCTTCTGGTTCTTGCAGCCGGAATCGTGAGCCCTTCACTCCTTCATAACTTGCTTGCGCTGACCATGCACAACACTGCTCCGTTTATTTAGATTTCCCATGTAGTTTACAATAAGCTGGAACCACGCCAACTATTGTGGCATATATCTCTGCTTGCAGTAGTTCCATTGTCGATGACTCCTCTGCTGTTGCCCATCTTCTCAAATGTCGTTGTGGCAGCACTTGTGACGTGGTCCTCATATCTCGCAAGCCTTGTGACATCTACTGTCATATACCGTCTTTCGCCATTCCACCCCCTCGCGAAATATCCCGGTCCATCGATATGCAAGATCTCAAAGGTATACTTTGCCTCTGTCTCGTGGGGTGGAAAACAGCACATCTATTACCAACAATTGCACTCGCGTTATGGGGACATTGTAAGAATTGGTGAGTGCTTCATGAGATTCCACTAACACTATTTACTCAATCTCGTTCAGGCCCTAATGAACTGTCATTTTGCACTCCGGACGCTATAGCACCAATGTTGGGTCCAGGTGGCATGCCTAAAGCGGCTTGTACGTCTCATCCGTGCTTGGATGCTTACCTTTCTTGACGCTGTAGGGATAGTTTGGGATGGGCAATTTCCCGAACAAGCGAAATATAGGTCTCTGGTCGGTCTGCGCAATCCACATGAACATGCACGTCTGCGTCGGATATGGAGCAGAGCTTTTACTGCTGAGGCAATCAAGTCGTACAAGCCGCTTTTAGAGCGGCGAGTTGATCAGCTTGTGGAGAATCTCACACAGCGAGCTGGTCAGTCAGTCGATCTGGCGAAGTGGTTTAGCTGGTTTTCGTGCGTAATATCTTGTCAATCCTGGCAAGCATCGAGTTAATATACTGCTCAACATCAGTTATGACGTTATGAATGACCTGGCGTAAGTTTGTCTCCTTGCCACGTACGGCATCTACTAACGTACAGAAATGTAGTTTCGGAAGTGGCACTGAATTGATGCAGAATGAAGATGCCGGCAACTTGTGGCATATGCTGGAAAATGCCCAGCCGTGATCCATTCACCTTTTCTTTCCGAAACCACCTTCGCTGACCTGCTTCGCTAGGACGGTTCTTGTACTCAGCCATCTGCCATGGTTGGCCAAGCATTACATTCGAATTCCTGCTGTTGCAAATACATTTAAAGTATTCAGAACTTTTGCAAAAGAACGTGTGATCAAGCGTTACACCGATAGCCCTGCTCACAAGGACTTGTTCTACCATCTGGTACGTCTCTCTACTTCGGTTACAATTAATGATCATGAATTTCCTTGTTTTGCTGCCAAAGATTGATGAGGCTGGGTTGGAAGAAACCCCACCGAACGTCGACCAGGTTGCGAATGATGGGGCACTGGCAATCGTTGCTGGATCTGACACCATTTCCCCGACCCTGTCAGCTTTATTCTGGCTTCTGATCTGCAACCCCGTTGCGTATACGCGCCTCGAGGATGAGATCGATGCAGCAAAGATCAGTGTTGAGGATGTTGATGCTCAAGCTCGACTTCCCTATTTAAATGCTGCTATGTGCGCCGACGTTTTCGCATTTGTTGCTTTTGGCTTACCGCTCATCGCTCCTCTAGAAACGAAACTTTACGTCTTTTCCCTCCAGTACTTTCAGGAAGCATACGAGCACCCCTAGTTGGGGGCGGTGGCCATTGGATCGGACATCAGTAAGGCTGACTTATCATTCCTGCAATTGCACTTGATACCATTGAACTCTTAGCTTCCTTCCACATGGCACGACTGCGAATATACATACCTACACTATCCACAGGGACAAACGAAACATTTCTCCACTCCCCGAGAAGTTCCTGCCTGAGCGATGGCTTCCGCAGGAACAACAGGATCTCCTGGAGCCGTCTCTTTTCGAAGATCATGCAGAGGTCGAGCACAACACAACCGCATTCATTCCGTTTTCATATGGGCCCGCTGACTGTATTGGTAAGAGGCTTGCGATGCAAGAAGCGCGGATGGCGGTGGTGGCGATTGTGCAACGATTGAAACTGCGTTTTGAAGATGAGTTTGACCCGGAAAGTTGGGAGGCTGGAATGTTTGATTACTTTGTTATTCGTAAGGCAAGACTGTCCGTCGTAGTCGACTGTCGAAAGATATGATTCATGCGAGACGTACATTTATGACGCGATTTGTATATGCACGCGAGACATTGCCGACGCGTCCAACCCCAAATGGGCCTGAGAATTGACGTCACTTTAATTTGCGCGTCACCTGCCCAGCGACGCCCATCACTGATCACCGTAGACCACCGTGACCGTTGGCGGTGCTTTCTCCACGCCGGCGTCAACGTCGGGGAGCTTGTTTGAACTTGACTTCAGTTCTCATCGCATACTGCCCCCTAAGCTGTTGGAATCTGACCTCTCAATAATAAGTACGGTTTGGCTTCTCACACCACGATGCCGTGTCTCATTCACTCCAAGGCAGGTTTTGCGCTTTGAGAAATGCCCTCCGATGACGAGCATCCTGGCTCTGTCACTCCGACTCGTGCAACGTCGGTCATGAATATACCTCTTCGATTTGGAGACGAATCTCGTCCCGTCTACCCAGGTTCGGATACAGCAACGAGCTTTCTTGTTGGGTCGCCCGACCAGGTCCAAAGCTTAACGCCTCCTCGTGCTACGTCCAATTTCCGTGGAATCGCCAATAGCATGCCACGTCCTAGGCCCACCATTGGTAGCCGCAGCACTTCTACCCCTTTGATTCCTCGAAGAAGAGCAATGTCCACGAATCAGCGCACCTCTGGACTGATGAACCTTCGAATCAGTACACCAGAACCGGAGCATCAGTGGACCCTCTTTGGTCAACTTATGGAGAACGAGGGCCAACTCCCCGCCCCACGACGGCGGTCTCAGGCTTCACGTTTTCATCCTGAACAGGTTGGGAGTTGGGAATCGGCAGGATCGGGATTTGCCACGGCACGCCCAAGAAGCAACGCAGACCCCTTCCTAGACATGGGGCCTGTTACCGAAGAGAGAGAACGAGAAGACTCTCCTGCAAGGGAAACAGTTCGTGGTCCATCGTTTTACGGTCTGCCCGACCGACACAGCACTCATGATTACGATTCTATTGTGGACTCGGATTCGGATTCAGACTCAACTTCGTCCAATGAGCCTCCTCCTACATATCCTGCATCCCGAGAGTCCTCCCGCTGGTACTCGTTCAGCCGCATCCCATGTCTTCCTGTGCAATACCGCAACATTCTCAAATGCTCGATAGCCTATTTTATTGCATCCCTTTTCACATTCTCTCCTTACCTATCCAGCTTCATCAGCGATCTAGTTTCCTATGGTCCTGGGCCACATACACCCTTTCCCAGTGGACACATGGTTGCAACTATGTAAGTCTCCTCCAGTTATCTTTGTTATCTCTTGAAGTTAAAACATCTTCTCATCTAGCGCTGTGTACTTCAACCCCGCGAAGACGAAGGGGGCAATGATAGAAGCCGACATGTTTTGTATCGTTGGACTTCTTTATGCGTTCTTTGTATGTTTAACATCGATGTCCATGTATTGGTGGCTTGAAGTGAGCCCTGGTTGGGAGTGGCTTGGTGATGCCGTCGCTATTGCGTGGATCGGAGTGAGTATGAGCGCAGTGGCATGGGCGAAAGTTTACATGGTATGAGTCTCCTTTCTCGGCAATCCTTAACTGATGTGTTTTTTTGTATAGGCAAACCCTTCTTTCAGCACCGGTAAGTTCGTGTCTTGCTACCAAAGATAAAAGCTCATCCCCAAGGCAGCCTGCAGCATGACGGCAATCATCGTCTTCGTCGTGTCAGTGGCACTCCCATCTGCACGGTTCGATTCAACTGACTTTCATCCGTACTAGTGTTGTGAAAGAAGGAGGTCTACACACTCTCCTCCAAGTCTCCGCCATCGTCCTGTGCGGCTCTCTGATATCTAACCTTGTTTGCTACGTAATCTGGCCCCAGTCAGCGATCTACAACCTCCAAGTGAACATGACGAAAACCCTCGACTCGTTCTCCACAGTCCTCACCATGCTCACCAATACATTTCTTTTGGAAGGTGGTGTTCATGAGAAGAGCCACTTAGACAAGATGCAACGCGCAGTGGAAAACCACCAGAGCAGCTTTACAAGCCTGAAGAAGAACCTTAGCGAAGCCCGAACGGAGTGGCTTCACCGTGGTGGTGGGGACAGCTCCAACACCAGAGTCGAGGAGACGGGCAAGCGGGCGTACGAAGACGCCGTGGACAGTCTGAATCGGCTTGGACAGCATCTGAATGGGTTACGGAGCGGCACGAGACTTCAGTATGAACTGACGAAGGCTGGTGTGGTCAAGGGACGGAAGCGACGGAGGAATGCCACTCGGCCTGTCGAACTGGATTTGGGCGCAACAAATGAGGGCGACGAGGAAACTGCGATGCTGAAGGCTGCTGCGGCTATGTTCGGTGATCTGGTGGATGATTTGGGTCCCCCTCTCAAGTCTTTGTCTGTAAGTCTGTCAATTCTTCCCTTCTGCGTCATCACTACAGGTTTTCTAACCATGTTCTCTCGTGACTCCAGACTGCTTGTACCTCTTCACTCCAACGCCTTCGTGAAGCTTTTGAACAAACTCAGTCCCGTCGACGAAATGGATTTCGTCAAGACGAGTTCGATGAGCTTGTCGAGGGCATTGAGAGGGCACTGGTCAGATTCGAAAGCACCTCAAACCATGCCGTTCTGCGTCTGTATCGAAAGAGCGAGGCGGCTTTATCGTCTCGACCCCAATCTGTTGCTAGCTCAATTGGCAGGAATAGTTTCTACTCAGCCAAAGGAGACGAAAACACTCTTCTTGCAGCGGAGAACGAGCATGTTTTCTTGGTGTACTTGTACGTCTTTTTCTTCTTCATGTCTTGGATTTTCTTCATCTGATGTCGCTTTTCAGTTTCATCTTCACTTTACAAGAATTTTCGAGGGAAGCGGTGTCCCTGATCGATGCCATTAGCAGGATTTACCGCTACGAACAGGATAGAATGCATCGTGGCCCTTGGTGGAAGCGACTTTATCGTGGGATTAGACAGACTGTGAAGAACTGGACGGTAGGGTCGAAGTCCGACGCCGGGATGGCTACTCCAAGGACAGCAAGTCCCGATCTGACAAGACGTTTCTGTGTGTACCTCGCTTTTATCCCGGACTTTTGTGTTTGTCCTACTGAGATGTTGTGTGTATTAAGCTTCGTATATCATCTCCAGTATTCGACATCCAGTGCCGTCTTTCCCAAAAGTCAGGCCGCATGCACCTAACACTGTGCAGACTCCGCCTCGGGATAAACTCCCGTGGATAGGGCGTATCAAGCAGTCATTGTGGGCTTTTGGCAAGCGGATGTCTGAGAGGGACACAAAGTATGCCGTCAAGGTTGGAATGGCGATGGCGATGTTGGCGGCACCTGCTTTCTTTGACAACACGAGGCCTATATTCGTGGAGTATTGGGGGGATTGGGCTTTGATCTCGGTGCGTTTCGTTTCCTACGAGCGACATAATCTGACCTCGTTATCATGGTCAGTTTTTCTCTGTAATCTCCCCTACGATTGGAGCCGTGCGTGCCATGTTCTGAAACTTTGATGAATTTGCCGCTGATGTGGAGCTACTTAGACGAACTATCTAAGTTTCCAACGTGTCCTGTGCACATTGTAAGTATAGGACAAATTTAAAAGGTAGGAAGCTAGCTCATTCTCTTTCTCCAGATTCGGTGCTTCTGTGGCGGCTGGCGTATTCAACCTCTTCCCTGATGCCCCGGTTATACTGGCGATCTTCGGTTTCCTGTTTTCGCTGCCGTGTTTCTATGTTGGAGTGATACATCCACGATACCTCACTGCATCTCGTTTTGTATTGCTGACGTATAACCTGAGCTGTCTATACTGGTGGGTACCGCCACTACTGACAGGAGATAATTTAATTTTTTACTTATCGTTCCAGTTATAACCTTCGTCAGAAGGACGTTTCAGTCCTCTCTATCGCTATTCATCGTGCGCTTTCTGTCATCGCTGGTGTTGTCTGGGCAGCATTTGTGTCGAGGTTTTGGTGGCCCGCTGAAGCCCGGCGCGAGCTAAGCAAGGCTCTTGGAGAGTAAGTGGCAGGTGTTTTCATGATCTTCACAAGAAATCTGAATGTTAACAGGTTCTGCTTGAACTTGGGTTGGTTGTATACACGGTTGGTTGCCTCAAACTCGTTTGCTCCTGAATACCACATGGAAGGCTCCCACGAAGGCAACGGCGAAGGACACTCGCTTCTCTCTTCACCCTCGGACTCTACAGCGCTCAACGACTCCATCAAAGAGTTCATGGCTATGTTTGCTATTTTTTCTTGTCCACGAAAGTTCAACATGTTGAGGAAATTACAACAGGGAATTACACCTCCAAATCAAACTGATCGAGCTGCAGGGACTGCTTGCTCAGACACAGCATGAACCTCGTCTAAAAGGGCCATTTCCTGTCCTTCTTTATCGTGGAATCCTAACCAGTCTCCAAACAATACTTGACCGGCTCCATAGTATGAGGTGTGTTACCACACGCGAGGAATGGTGCGTTCAGGTACCTATATAATTAATGCACATGCTCATTTTCGTGATATAGGTACACGGTCAGTGTCCCGATAGAGATCGTCGGTGTCATGATAACCAACTTACTGACGTTGTCTTCAGAGTGTTCGGAAGGACTTCGTGATCCCAGTGAACAAGGAGCGTCATGAGATGGTTGGAAACATCATTCTCAGCTTCTCCATTCTTGCATCAGCATTTAGGCTCAAAGCGCCGCTCCCACCGTATCTTCCCCCTGCAGAGAAGGCCAGACAGCGTCTTGTATGTGTTTTAAGAGGTTTTATCTGTGTCCACATGCCTGACATGCATTCCTCACACAACTAGGTTGAGGCAATCCGGAGGCTCGATGTGGTGAAGAACCGGGATGCCAAGGGATCGCAGCAACTTCTATTTTTCGCGTATGCGCTGACGATGAAAGGGGTGACCGAAGAACTGGAGTCCCTAGGACGCACTCTACAGAAAGCATTTGGAGTGATAGGTCAGACCCCGGAAGAATTTGAAGCGCTCTTCATGGACCCTGAGGAAGCCAGGCGAAGGATTGATTATGCTGCATGACATATTTGATATACCACACTACGATAATACCTTTAATCGCTAGTCTCTTCCTTGTTATTTGCTTAAGCATCTGGTTACTTTAAACTCGAAGTGAGCCCAATGTCCGCCATCCGAATGGTGTGATGATCTGCACTACTTTTGAAACGATCCGTCAATCATTACCTTCCCCTATCGTTCAACTCCCTTTCAATCATTAGGTGTCGAGGGTCGACATCTATATCGGATGGAAGCAGATGGTCGATGAGATGATTGCTGGCTGCGAAGTTGAAGGTTTGGAATTCGGAAGGTATGAAGGTTCTGTGTCAGATAGTTCTTGTCCATGCCTGCAACACTTATTTCGTTCGGAAGAATTTCATGCGACAATATGGATGGTGACCGCCACGACAGAGTGCTAGGCTCTCTAGAGTAGGTTGTATAGTCTCATTCTGGATATAAGATTGTGGGCGTAGCAAAACAACAATGGTCCTTAGAGAGGGGCGATACCCGGAGGACACAAAGTACCATTTTCAGCTCTTCTACGAAAGTTATTCAGAAAGCAAATGCTACGAGAGAGGCGCAAGTCTCACCACATTCCAATCCCTTGGTAGTCAACCAACATCTGATCTCTGTCAGAAGAAACAAAAAAAGTACTGATTCAAATGGCCTAGTATCATTATGCTCTAGCGTGGCTGAAGTCATTCAATCACCTGCATGTATCAATCAGGTGCCGTATGAGAAGAAACCCTGACCCAGTACGTACTTACCTCCTGCCTCAAGTCTCAGGCTCCTTGACCCATTGCTTAATAGCGGAGCCACTGAAATCCTTCCAAATCCAACCCAAATCCGAAAACTTCTGCAACCCAACCATTGTCCAATCCTGACAGTTCCAATCCGAATTTTCATCCTGAATGATGGGGACACCCTGCAGGATTCGTTCTATCGTGCCCAACTCAGTAAAGGGGATCTCCCCGATTTGCAGCTCATGCACAACAGATGCAGATTTCTCAAGCTTTACAGACTCTGGGCCATCGTAATGGAAATCACCAGGATGGCCCCGCAGCTGGTGGGCATATCCGCTCATATTTGTGGGATTGACGAGGACGAAGATTTCCCAGTGATAAGGCTTAACTCTGTCATACAAGCCTTTGCCGCGGCTGTATGTGCAGATATACACAGAACAAGCGGAAGACATGATCCAGGGAAGCGTCAGATTGTGAGGGTGCGATGAGATATGATGAGCTACGATGAGGATGGGAGATGGTTGGGGTCAAGGGTATGCTGGATTTCAACTCCGACAGTCCAGGGGTTGGTTAGTTAGTCCAGCCGTCGAGCTTGAAAAAAAAAATTGGACGTCAACATTCTTACCATACTTTGAGCCTCAAATGGGACTGAACCATCAAACAGTAACTGTAGAAACTTGTGGATGGAATGGCAGGTGAGGTCAAAGATGTACAGGGAAGAACCGCTCAGTGAGACAGTATCACTCAGTGATACAAACAAACTTTTTATGCTCATGGGGCATTGGGTCACCTCGGAGTTTTCTTTTTTAGCTTACCACACTAGTCAACTTTTTTGGCCTTGCACACCACCATTGCAACTGCCGTAGCAGTTCAGTAATATAGGTCTGAATGGTGAAAAATGAACATATTCCTAAATAGCTCAAGAAATAACGAGGGTAGACTGGTGTCCTTTGGGATCTGACAAGGTAATATATACAACATTCATGAGAAAACTTGACCCGCACGATCCCCACAAAGCCCTTGTCACCATGGACAGCGCGAAGGATGGGATGAGACGAGGACAAGAGAGTCACGTCAGATTATCCCGATTTAGTAATTTCTCGCAATGCCGATTATATGCCGACATCAATTCTCGCTTTATTGAGTAATTCCTGTAGATGCGTGACCGTCTCACTGAATGGTCAGTCAAGTGATAAGTGATTTCAGCACTGATCCCCAGATCCCCTCCAAGATATATGACTTTCTGCTGGAATCTGGTTCCTACGAGGTAGTTTATCATGCAGAGAAGTCATTTGCATCACCCGATCTTATGTAGTTTACACTGATTTAAAACCCGAGGCCCAACAAAATTTGGCCGTCTCACTTGCCGGTCCTTCCCTGTACTTACTGTAATTCGGGCAGTCATTCTATGCGTGCACCTGGCAGACGATATAACTGAGTTTGAAAATATAACTATGCGCAAACAAAAGTAACTCA
>JABCKG010000350.1:0-12278 GCA_018851835.1 Hypsizygus ulmarius | reverse complement strand
ATTGTTGTGTTGAGTGTGATTGAGTGGATTAGATAGGGTGTGTGTTGGTTAGAGCCATCTCCATTCATCGCTTCTCTTCATGACTACCCCGAACCCAGCATCTCAGCGAGGAGCCTGCAACTCTCCTCGACTCACCATTGTTAGATCATTCACAAGATTCTGATCATTTTTTCCAATCTTTACCATATGACAATAAGCAATAACATAGTTTATATTGTCTTCATATTGTATTACCTTGTATTACAACTTTGTGACTTCATGCCATGCTGCACGACTCAATATATGCATCTCATGGGTGAATCATGTGGCCCACCTTGAGGTACCTTGATGTACCTTGAGGTGAAAATTAGCTGACCTTAAGGTCACCTCACCTCACCTCGCGGCAATACTATCAGCCATGTAGCACACACATTGGTCCTTTTAAATCTTTTTAAACTTCCCTCCTCGACTTCAACTTTCTTGTAAAGAATGTGACCCACCACAAACAGCCCTGGATTAGTTGAAGAATCTAGAGGATTGAAGACTCACATAAGAGAGCAAGTATCAAAAACTCATGACTTTCGTGGTACACTTTCAAATATCATCGTGATCGCCCAGCCAGGACTCAGGCAGCAAAGCTAAGAAAGACAATCTCGACCATGGGTATCCTGAAAGGTCTGCAGAATCATTGTTCGACCATGATCAGCATGTAAAATGGAGGTGATACACAGTGAGCAAACCTTTTGGCTGCTTGTAAGAAATGATTAAGTTGTGATTTTGTTCTAACATCCAGACTCCACTTTACATGACCACTGCATGGACAATACAGCATCAGGATATTATGCTTGGACACCAGTTTAAACAACAGGCGAGAGATGACTCATCCTTTCGCTGTCACTTTTGTATGCTGTAACTGGAGTAGTCGTGAAATCAGCGAGACAGAGAATCCTTGATGCATCGCAAGCTCGAAAACCAGTCTTCAATAATGCATTAGAAATAGCAAGCATGATAGTACCCCTTGTCATTGAATGGAGAATGCAGACAGTGCTGATCATGAGCCACTCTATCAAAACTGGCACCAGTAGTCACGATCAGGTTGTCTATCAATAATCTACACTCTGTGTCCATTCTGTGGAACTTTTCATGCAGTGTGCTATGTTTATTTTTTATTTTATTTTATTCTGTCATATACCTATTGGGGCCTTGCCCTATGTCAGGTATTCTACGGTGTTCTACTAGCAGGTGGATCTGTCGTAGCTTCTAATCTATGTGACTGGTGTCCTCTAGGCCGAAGCCTTTTAGACGGTGTGACCTGGGTTTGGTCCACTGGACCTTATCGCATCGTGAGATGCGGGGCCTGTAATGAAGTCAGTGCAGTATGTGCACTGCTAAGTGTGGTAAGGTAAGCAAGTAAGGTACGTAGTAGGGAGGATGAGATGTGTAGTGTATGGTGAATGTTTACTGTATGGTACAAAGCACGAGAACATGTTAATATGGTACAGCAAGAAATATGTGTCCGTATAAGCAGAGAAAGAAATGAAGGACAAGAAATAGAGGAAAAGAGAAATCATATGATACCGCACCTGATTGGATGTCTATCCACATCTTCCTTACAGGCTGTCTAACTCTCGATTGCAGGCGCAGGGTTGTTCGGTTCGACAGGTCATCCAGGGAATCTATCGGGCTGTGTAGTAGGGACCGACCGCTCAGTCTTTGGGTTCTGGAATGCGCACATCTCCGAGTTGCTCTTCAAAGTGTTTGGTTGCATAAATGTAGCGGAAGAGGTGATGTAACAGTTCAGACTGGCTGAGGATGACAGCCAGCATGTCAGGCCCTCATTTGATGACATGCCGTAACTGTGCTCTTGGAGCTGTGTATGCAGGACAGTGCAGGAGGAAGTGTTCGACAGTCTCTGGTGCTGCATGACATCTGGGGCAGAGTGGCGTGTCACTGTGTTTGAAACGATGGAGGTAGTGGTTGAGCAGACAGTGGCCAGACCACAGTTGGAACAGGAGGGATGCTTGTTTTTGGAGAAGCTCACGTGCAATATCCATGAACTTTTTTGATGGCATGCTGGGGTCAATTTTCTGCATATGAGCATATCGTGGTGACTTTTTGAATTGCGCACTATTAGCCTTTTGAATGTCTTTTCGCTGAGTTTGGCGAATGGTGGCCTTGCTGGTGCAGAGCTTTCGCCTGATAAACAGGAGTCCATTATTGGAGGTGGTGCTCCCCTCTGCTGCCTTCTTTGCTTCCTGGTCCACTTGTTCATTCCCTCTGATGCCCTTGTGGGCAGGAGTCCAGTTTACGGTAATGTGGATGTCCCGGTGAGTTGCCTTCACTTTCTCGATTCCCTGTAAGACCTGATCGACAATGTATCACTTGGTACCTGGATCTCGAGATGAGAGGACCTGTATGGAAGCTTGGTTATCAGTACTGACTGCAACAGTGCATATCCCTCACTGCCTGCTGCTTTCCCATCTCAACAACTCCATTCCCAACATCTGCCCAATGCACTCTCCTTCGTATACCGTGTGTTCGGTGTCAGGCCCCATGTACTGCCGCATCACTTTAGGTGCAGTAAAACCTTGGTATAAGACTGCGGCCACTCCAATCCCTCCTTTGTATCCTGATCCATCGGTGTATATCCTCACATCTGCCTCATTCTCCATCTCTCTCTCAAAAGCCTCTGCCTCCTTCTTCGGAATGAATATGTCAACTGGTGGTTCCCAGCCAGGTGGTTTGCGCACAGTTGCTATGGTTTTGATAGTATTGGGGTCACGTCCTAGGATACACATGATGTTGTGGATGGGTGCTTGGTGACGCTTGACAAAGATTCGCTGTGCTCTCTAGGCTGGTGCGTATAGTGGGTGGGATTCGGGGAGCGTTGCAATACAGAGGGCAGCTTGGCCACAAATTCTCATCACCTGTAACATGACTGGGAGGATGTTAGCATGTGCATCGAGAAGGTCAGTTGGTGTCGTTTGATATGCTCCCAGTGTCTGAATTCTTCCCATTCGCTGTACCCTTTCCATTCTGTGGCAAAAACCCACAGCTCCTTTGCTCTTCCTTCCTTCTCTCTCTTTCACGGGGGGCGTGCACCATACATCAGCAGCATATAGCATAGATGGCAAAGCCATGCTAGTGTATAGTTGATGAGCAAAGGATCCACCCATCCCCCTTGTTGTCTTCGCCAGTCGCTTTACTTGTGTTCCCCATACCTTTCGTTTTGCGACTGCTAAGTCCACCTGCATTGTGAAGCGTAGCTCTTGGTCGAGGATGACCCCTAGGAACTTGTGAGCTGCGGAAGGTTGAATGACCTGCATACCAATGGTGATAGAGGGTCACGGTGCTGGGATGCATTTCCGGGGATTTGCAGGATCGGGCACCTTCTGCCTCGTATAGCCTATGCAGCCAAATTTCTGCAACTCATATGGTGAGAAATGTGAGCGGGACCACTCCTGACCTCCCCCAGGCCCCACAACCAGTGCTCTCACTTTCTCTGCTGCCTCCTCCAGTTGTGGTGCCATTGCAGCAAAGAACATATCATCTGCCCATCCACCTGCTCACCTATCCTTCGTTCCCCAGGCCATGCATATCTGGTCAGCGCTGTAGAAGTTATAACACTCCCTGGAGGTGTTACAACCCTGGTCCAGCCCATTGTCCACATCAATCATTTCTGATTCAAAATCATCGAACGATATTACTGTTTTCTGTCCCTCTAACTTCCTCTGAAACCAATCCGTCAATTCCTTCGGTACTCCTGCCTTCCGCATGTCGTGTATGAGTACAGGTATGACTGTGTTCAGAAATGCTCCCTTGACGTCTGCATATATCACCATGACCTCCCAACCTTTTCGCCATGTGTCCTTGATGAATGCAACGAGGAGGTGCAGCGAGTCCGTTGTGGCGTGCCCTGGTCAGTTGCCAAACTGGTATTGCAGTAAAAGGCCCAGCCGCTCTGTGTGGTATATCAGCGTCTCTTTAACGCAGGATGAGAGCACCTTCGCAATTGTGTACAGGAGTGCAATGGGCCAATAGGCACCAGCGACACCATAATCTGCCTTTCTTTGCTTTCGCAGGACAACTGTGTTGAACACCTTCCATTGTTTGGAGTAGACCTTCAACTCAAAAGTTGCATGGTAGATGGGGCCAAGATGTGGAACAAGGATTTCCCTGCAGTTCATCAATACTGAGTTTGAGATGCCATTGAGTCCTGGTGCCTTGAATGGACTGAGCTTCTTGATGGCCTCGTGAATTTGTCTGTCGGTCACCAGTTCCCAGTGAAATTTCTCTGGTGGGTAGTCGAAGTCTGCTGGTATGCCGGCGTCTTGTGGTGGGTCATAGAAGAAAACCTTGTGAAAAAGTCATGCCTTTTTGTCATTGTTGTCCACCTCTCTGGAGTGCCCCTCATTGTCCTTCATTTTGAGGGTGGGGATCCATGTCCACCCGCCATCTGTGGCTGGTGTCGATATGAACCTGTGCGCCGTCCATAAAGTCTTTGTATCAATCTCTTCCAACCACTCCTCCCAAAATTCCTTCTTGGTGATCCTGATGAGCTGCCCATAATCATTGCATGCCCGACGATACTCCTCGTGAATTGGATGACCCAGGTACCTTTCCCTCCTATGTGACTCTCTCGCTAACCTTTTTGCCTTCTTCTTCACTACTGTAACCTCCCTGGTCCACTATCGTTTCCGGTATCTTGAAGATTTCCATGCTGGGACAGCGTCTTTGATCGTGTCTTGAATGGTGTCGACCAATTGGTCTAGCCGATCATATAGTTTGTTTTCTGTCGTAATCTGTGTAATGGGTGCTCCAGTCAGTTTCTCCTCCAATGCTTCCACAAACTTCTTCCAATCTGTCTCCCTGAAATTCCTCTGTTCCTTCTTTGCCACCTCCTCCACCTCGAAGTCAATAACTGTCTTGATGGGAAAATGGTCTGTCTTGATGGGAAAATGGTCTGTCTTGGCTGGCATGCTTTCTGGCTTTGCTCGGCACTATATGACAGACTCTATAATGTCAGCCGAAATAAAAACATTATCTGGTCGGGTGAGATTCCCTGTAGCAAATGCTCACAGGGTGGGTATCCCTTTGGGCAAGGCCATCTCCATCCCATGCTCCTCCAGCATCTGGATCAGCACTTCAGCAGCATTGAGGTTCTCCCTGGTGAACAGGTGAGCATTCCTCTCTTCATCCCACATCTGGTCGTGCCGGTTGAAGTCACCGAGCCAGATATTGTGGACTGATGGTCCCGCATCTCGTCTTTCCTCCGTGCTGGTGAGGTATTCCTCCACAGCCGCCAAACTCTCAGAGTGATTACAATCATTATAAATATTAAAAATGTGCACCGTGAATCTTGCGCATTTAAGCTTTATGGCCATGATGTCTGCGCTGCGGACAGTGAGTTGTCACCAGGAGCCTGTGGGGATGTTGGCATTGATGAGGGTGAGCGCTCGTGTTTTCTCCACATGTGCCTTGTCATATAGTACTGGATAGACTGTCAACCAGTCTGCGGTCGCTCATGATATGCACCGGAAATCAAAATGAGGTTCCTGTAGACAAACGATATTGTGCTTCGCTTTTACGTGGTTGAGTAATGCGAGATGTGCGACAAGTGATTTGTTGAGGTTCTGCTGCCATATAGTTAGCTTCTTCGCCCCCGATTCTATGTTCCCCTTGGAGTCTTCGCCGTTGTGACTCATGTGTTATCTTCCAGTTGTTCATCACTCCAGCTTCCTAAATTTCTGTTCATGGCTCTATTGCATTGGTTGTCAATGTAGTTCCCCGCAGGGCCATTGGTGGCTTGCGAGGTCATCAGCTGAGTGGATTGGGACTGCCGCGAGCTGTTGGTAAATAGCCAGTTTCGTACATCTGTCTGTGTGCCTTGCGCTGGTGTATGCAATTGACTGCGACTCCTGCTCATTTATCCAGCTCTCAAAACAGTCTGGTTCTTCAGGCCGACTCCTTGCCAACCATCCTCTCCTGACTCCCCTCTCCCATCCACTCCTGCCCCCATCTCCAGCTCCTCCATCCCATCTGCCACATGAACCATTTCCTCCTGCATATGTCGCTCCTTGTATCATGGCTCCTGGCCCTCCACTTGGGATTGGCACGTCATCTTGTTTCACCCATATCACTGGATCACCCGTAATGTAATACTTGTAGCGTAATTCTGGCTGGCACTCAAGCATCTTTGCCCGATACTCGTGGAATGTGGGGCATAGCCTATCTGATAATGGGTGGTCATGCCGTCGTCCCTTGTCCCTGCAGTTGACGCATTTGTGCCTAGAGGGGTCAGCGGTGCACGTCGAAGTCCTGTGTTGGCCCATGCACAAACTGCATGTCTCGTGTATCTGCTTGCACTCTGACACGATGTGGCCCTTCTCCAGGAACTAACATTTAAGGCAGCGTCGCGGCTCCAGATCGAGTTTCTTCGCCATTACCTTCTTTCCATCTAACAATATGCCCTTGTCGATGACTGTGTTCATGCCTTCCCTTGACTTGAAGCCCAGAATCAGGTGGGCCGACGTCTGACCAGGTTTCCGATGGTTTGGCACCTTGATCCATTTCACTCTCACAATCTCACCACTGGCCATTGCATTCATCCCTTCGATGATGGAAACGACATTGATGGGTGTGTCCGTATGGTTGTCGGGGCAAATTCTGCTAACATTGGGTAAGTCCTATCCTTGAACTGCGCTAACACACCATATTTGTCCATGAACACCTTCCTGACATTGGGTTGTCTCAGCCAGTGAGCTCCTTCCATTGTTATCATCTCGTACACCGCCCCTCCATTTGGCAGCTTCTTCACATTGTGGAATTCCATCCCTAGTGGTTTGTCGTTCCTGAAGATACCCATATTCTCCAGGGCTTGGCATGCCTTCTCCATGAGTACCGTCATCGTGAGGTCCTTGATCCCCCCTGCTTCCTCTCTCTCCAGTGGATCGATAAGGACCTGCTTCTCCCTTGTATCACTCCGATCAACTGCCTCCTGGTGCCGTGCATCGAAAGCCATTGGAGCTGTG
Organism: Hypsizygus ulmarius; assembly: GCA_018851835.1. NCBI lineage: Eukaryota > Fungi > Basidiomycota > Agaricomycetes > Agaricales > Lyophyllaceae > Hypsizygus > Hypsizygus ulmarius. The sequence goes on along the minus strand of JABCKG010000350.1, from coordinate 5,268 downwards.
TTGGCTCTCAGGACGTCCACATATGTCATTGGTTGTCGAGGTGCATCTCCTGCTGGTCGCGTCCCCTGCTCCTCTGCAGCCTCCCTGGCTTCCTCCACCATCCTTTTCACCATCTCCACCATGTTCTCAGCCATATCTTTCATGGATTCCACTAACTCTGTCACTGAACCCATCACCTCATCCTTTATGAGCTCGGCTATCTTCTCTCCTATGCTAGTGTCGATGGTGGTTCTTAAGCAGAGAGCTACTGCTCTGAGTCCATCTATCGCCATCTGAGGAATGTTGGGGACCCATGCTAGTAGAAGTAGTGCCAGCTCTAGTGCTGCGATTGTCGGCTTCTCGCCCTCGACTCCCAGAACCTTCACTTTGAGAAAGTTCCACCCCTTCTCCTTATCCAAAATCCTGGACAGTGATGCTCATAGTAGAGCTTCCTTATCTCTCCCATATGTGCTGGCTAGCAAGCCTGTCAGTAGTTGTTGCTGTTGCATGTTGCGTATCTGTCTGCCTGCCAGCAGTGACGCTCACAGCATGCTATGGCTCATAGATACCATGTATTGACAAGCCTAAGTTTCTTAGAGACCTCCTAATGCAGACCTGTAGTATTATTGCACTGCGAATTGTGTGTAGCAGTCTCCAACATCGTGCCCGACACTCTCGACATGTCTTTTTCTGGGGTCCTAGTCAGGGTGCCACATGGTTAGAGATCAAGAAGAGTTCCCCAATAACTAGGATGAAGGCCGCTAGTCTTCTGTGAGCGCTCGAGGTAACTGTTTTACCTAATCTCGAAAATTTCCACCGTGTGCTATGTTTATCTTTCTGGGTGCTCATAATTGAGCACAGGACTCACTCGCTATTGGTACGCATGTGTCGATAATCATTTTGTGTTCTTTTTTTGACCTGGTTTACATGCAAGGTGCAAGAAGAGATCCCTCCATAAGCTTTGGAAACAGGTTGAATATATGTCTTCATCTGGCATATGCAAGATTTCGGAATCCTGGAGCGATGGCTTGTATGTCTAAGCTTGCCAAAACTGCAGGAATTGGTGGTCCATGGGCTTTTTGTACTACTCTCTTTTCGTCTCCTGATTGTGCAATTCACTGTAGAGATATTTGATCATTCCAAATGTCGTCGCCCAAATCTTTGCGAGGCAGAACACAGTTTGGTATGGAGCACAGTCAGATGATTGGTTACAGGGCATCACTGTGTCCTGAATTGAATAAATGTGCAGTGTTGCCTATTGCTCGTATCGTGTTCAAAATTTGGGCAATTCATGATCACCCCAGATGAGAGGTGTGCATGATTGCATGCATGGAAAGCTCCTTCGCTAAAGTGGTTTATATTGGCCTTACGTAGATGGTGTATGCATGAAGATGAAGACAACGGACCATCCTCCTGTGTTAGAGTCTCTAGAATGCAGCCAAAGCGTGGTGAGCCAGTACATATTAGAGCTTGTGTTCTTGTTTATTTGGCGAAGCTTTGACGCATTCTGGTGCAGGTCAAAATACGGTCACATGTCCGATCAGTGTCGCATCCATAAAACGGAACTTGCACTTGCACTTGCACATATATCCCAATCACTCACGTCTTCATGAACTCCACAAAGCTTACCTGCACCTACTTTTTTCTCTCATAAATTTTACGACCTCCACGAGTGACCAACTCCTCTCCCTACTTCCTAGCATTCTGCCTTTCCTGCTGTTTTCATCTCTCATTCTCTTTCAACACCCTAGGTTATAGCTGTATCCTCCTTTGTTCATTTCTCTCTCCCTCGCTGTGCCAACAGACACCCACACCATGAATTTTAATACCTTTCCCTCCATGCTGTTCACTTTCGCGGTTCCTCATATTCATGCCACTGCTCCATCTGTCATCCCCCTCTCTGTTGTAATTGTTGGTGCGAGGGTGGATTGAGAAACCCAAATGGTGGGCTGCCGACAACTGTCAGCAAAGGCTGGAGATGAACAAGGGGGTTTTCAGAGATGTCCAGAAGAGGATAGGGCACCGCTGTAGAATGCACTGGAATGTGTCAGGATGTGACCAGAACATGTTGGAACATGTCGAAATGTGACCGGAACATATTGGAATGTGACCGGAATGTATCGGAAAGTGATCAGAGGGTATCGGGTTGGTGCACCAGAGTCATACTGAAGCTGTAGGGGAGTCATACGGGAGTCGTCTCAGATGGAACTCGTTCTGAGTGTAAAAAGAGATGTATTCAGAAAGTGGGAAGAGAATTTTACCTCCGAAGAGGGAGCTGGAGGAAACTAACTAACTATTTTTACTGATCTGATGTATTTATAGTAGTTCCCAATCATGGAAAAGCGAAACCTGGAACTCCGGTCCTTCTGAATACGTCACTGAGGAGATGGGAGTCATTGGGACCTGAAAGATGAGTCATCAGAACCCGAAATGTGAGTCATCTGGATGTTTCATGGCCCGACGGACCCATGGGAATCTGGAGATCAGAACATCGGAATATTGGAACATCGAAGTTGGAGAACCGGAGTCGCAGAAGTGTCAGGAACATTAGGAAACTATCGGAGGAGTTGTGCAGGAGTATGTGTCATTACAGATCCTCTGCCTAGTCAGTGAGGGAACCTCACACCATGCCTGGCTATATGGGGCCTACATAGAGTCTCCAACATATCCAAGGCAGCAGTCTCCATGCTTCCTCAGGATTTGGACCTCCTGGCTTTGGCGACCACTTTTGGGTGGCACACACCAATTACGCTGTAGGACAGTCGAGTTTTGCTGGTGATGCTTACTACCTCGGTAATTTGGGAAACACTACTGAATATTGAGGGGGGTTTAACACCATTATAACATCAGTGAGCAGGACACACAATGGCACCACCTTCCCCACTTTGGCAGGCCAAAGCCTTCCCACAACTTGGCCTGAGGACACACAGATTCTTCAGGACACCCACTTAAATTTCCCAGTCATGTTCAAACCCAGTGCATCTGTGACCCATGGACATAAGAGGTGAGACCTACAGAATGTCCCAGAGTATGGCTATCTTACCAATAAATGGCCAAGGGTGTGTCCCTCAGGCAAATGTCCCTATTGCGGACGACAGTAAGTAGTTCTCCCTCGACTTGTTTATCCTACTGACATGTGGACTACATAGGTTGTGTCAGTATGACGGAAACCTCATAATGAACCATGTTGATGGCAAACTGAATGACTCTAGACAATGAAGACCTTGCCCCTATGCATGCTATGGCTACATTCTGTACAGCATGACCAGTCTCCTCAAGGAATGGATCACTGAAGCCCAAACAAAAGGCAAATTTCTATACTCAGCAAACTGTACGAAAGTTCCCATTGGTCTGGGCAAATACAGGTGGAGGAAACCCTGTGACAATGGCATGCTTTTTATTGGATGGTGTGTAGATGTATGGCATGCAAAAGTGGAGAAGAGGAAGGTGAAGGAAGCAGAGGTAAAGATTCTTCCTGCACCATCAATCACAACTGTCACTGATGAGAACCAGCACACTACTGCTATTCAACAGTCCTGCGGTCTGAGTACTAGCTTCTCCACACAGCTTGATTATGAGCTGCCTCAACAACTGCCTCTCAGCTCACAGCAGCAGGGCTTCATCTCCCACAGCTATGAAAAGCATCCTACACACGTCGAGTATTGTCATGATGCATACCCCTCACCCTCCGTATGCAACAACAACACTGCTGATGAGTACCTCCATAGATACGCCAAAGTCGCAGCTCCTCAGTGGTTTGCCAGCCCCACCTCCACAACACTCCCACTTGCACAGAATCCGAGCCCAAGTGCTGTGGTGCAGACCACTTTCAAGGTGCCACAGCTGACCTCATACGCTCAGCTTGATATGCCAAAAACCAGCTTTGCTTTATGGAGGACCTGAGCAATGAGGTTCAGTGTTTGAAAACCATTCTTCCGACTTTTTCATCCATGTAGATCAGTTGAAAAGGGCAGGTGTTGCGGAATTCGCACTGCTTTCTATGTTCTGCTATCCTCTACAAAGCATCACGGTGGCCTTTTGAGATGTGCATAGATCCCACCTTGCATGAAATGAGAGACCTATCAAATAAGATGGACGAGGTACAAATTTGAACCAAAATGACTACAACATTGTAGAAGGCCATACTAATTTGCTGTTGTGGTACAGTTTCTTGCAGGACAACAATAACAAGTAAATGTGTCTAACTGATGCATGATGTTCACCAGCGCATTGTTTTCCATCTCTGAAACTCAGCTACAACTGACAGCATCATCAGAAAATGTACCAGTAATACGGCTCGAGAACCTCGGAGACTATACTAGCTTAAGTGGTGTGCTCAAGGGATGCAGTGTAAACTGGGCATTGGGCATTGGATGTATGTACAGCATGTGGAGAATATACAGCATGTAAAAGATATATGGTATGAAGAAGCATGCAGTAGAATGAATATATAGCAGCAATGGTGATAGCATACGACGAGGAGCACGGGAAAACAAATGGAAAGTCAAGTAGACGCATCCGTGACTCGGGTTCCTGATTCGATATCATCCAGGGGTTGAAGAGGGATAGATCTTGTCTTGATCCTCTCCCACCAATGAGACCAAATGTAGTGGGTAAACCCACGATGCTTCGAATTGTTGGATCGTCCAGAATTTACGGTCAAAGCAGACGACGCTCAAACTTGAAGAGAAAATGAACCGGGAGCGATCAGATTGAAAGTCAGATGTCATGTGTAGGTGACTTACCGCTTGTCGCTTGCAGAACAGACTGGACTAGAGTCGTTTGAGATGATGACGGTCTACATAACACAGCGGCAGGTATCACTGGTTCATTTATCGTCGCACAGCTATTTGTATCTAGCAAATGGTGTCTCAGCTTTCAAGCTCAAGGATGTCAATTCTCATACCTGTTACTCACGATCAAGCTGGAGCGGTTCATCAGATGATAAAGAGCAATCCGTGTTGAGAGAAACAGCCACTGCATTGATAGAGTCCCTCGCACGCCTACTCTCCTCACTCTTGGACTGCTGAAAAATCAGAAATGTGAATGAGCCTCAAACTGTCTGCTTACCACTACATCTTCTCAAATTCTTTCCATGTCGTCTGAAAGATGCATGATTTCGCCAGAAAGACCTTTCAAGAAAGCTATAATCTGCTCTACAACCATTGCAGCATGGTATGTCCGCTCTCGCAGAGTTTCCTGTGACCTTTCTAGCCTGTTCATGATATTCAAAGTTTGATCAGCAAGTCTCACAGCAAACTGCAAGCCACGTACGCCGCTAATTCTGCA
>JABCKG010000349.1:0-12346 GCA_018851835.1 Hypsizygus ulmarius | reverse complement strand
TTGGACATCAATATTGAGTGTTCGGGCCGCGCAAACCGGCTGTCCATCTGAATGTCACAGTCGCGTAGCGTCACAACTTCATCCTCAAAATAACCTTGAACGCATACCACCATCATCCCCAGTCTTCATGCCTCAGTATGTCCCAAACAGATGAAGATCCAACATTTTTCGACCGAGAACGCGACAGGCTATCTCGGGAGATCACATCCGTACGCCGTTACAGTACTCTACGCGATGGAAAGTGTGTAATTGTTGAGATCTAGGGCTTTGAGGAACTCCTTTCTTCGACGAACGTGTTGAACCGTAAACTCGAGGAGGTCCTGGGGATGACAAAGGAGTATGAAACAATCGCCGCATTATGGCAGAGCTTCTATCAACTCATGCGCGGGCCAACGGAGGATGAAGTTGATGAAGAACAGCCGCCTGGCTTACCTGGTACAGGGGGACACGTTGTATCGATGAAGCAGAGCAAAATTGCATGAGGGGTGCGTGGAGAGAAATGAACTTATAGGATTCCTAGCTACAGATGTCCTGGTACAAGGATAATGGCACAAACGGTCACGACAACTAATATATGAATATGGACGGGTGGGACCCCCAAAAAACCAACATTACTCTTCAAATAAGCGCTTTACATATCTGCCCATGTCGCCACCTAGAAAAAGAAATGCACGATAAATAACAACCTGTTAGGTCAACCTCATGTCTGACTCACCCAAGAGAATCCGTCGAATTCGGCCTGATCGCGGGACGATAACTGACCATGGACAGGTGTCAGAGTCGGCTGTTCGCGAGTGAATTCCTCGTCAAAATTGCTCGTGTCAGCACTTCCATTCTACGATAATGCCGTGAGCTCTCGTAACTTGAGGTATTACTGGGGCCAGGCTTACGATCGTTGGGAAGTACGGGGGAGGAATACGCTTGTTGAAAACATCATCGAAGCTGACGTCTTTGAAGAAAGGCTGACGCTTGATCTCTTCAGCATCTTCCTTCCCTGAGCCCAAACGGCGAGTCGGATCGCGAGTCAGCAGCTGTCAATGCAATGTTTGAGGAACGGGGCAAATATGATCACACATTACAAAACTCACCTTTTGCAAGATAGACACAGCGTCTCGAGGCATTGTAATCGGATACAGGGGCTCATCCTCAAGGATGGCATCGAAGATTTCATCTTCGTCGTCACCACGGAAAGGCGATTGCCCCAGCAACATCTCATATGTCAGGACACCAAAGGCCCACCAGTCAACCGCACGTCCATAACGTTGTTCCAGGAGAATCTAGATGAAGAAATGAATCAGAAATTCAAGGTGATCCATGGTGTCACAAACCTCTGGTGCCATGAATTCGGGAGTACCACAGAAAGTGCTTGTTGTCTGTCCAAACCACATTTCCTCTTTGCACAAACCGTAATCAGCAACCTTGACGTGACCATCTAATGTCAAAAGGATGTTGTCGAGTTTGAGATCGCTATTTGATGCCGTAAGAAACAGGATATTGGAGGCTAATTGAGCGAATACGAACCGGTAAATAATCCCATTTGCATGGAAATACTCCAATGCCAAAAGGACCTCTGCAGCGTAGAACTTTGCTTGCCGAAGGGAGAACTGCTTCCGCTGAATATGCAACATAAGATCTCCACCGCTCACATACTCCATCACGAAGTACACACGAGTCTCCGTCTGGAAACACGAATGTAGACCAAGCAAGAATGGATGACGTTCCCGTGCCGCAGCCAAAAATACTCTCTTTTCAGAGCGGGTACTGTTTAAATTAATCAGATACCGGGCCATGAAGATCAGTAGCATTAGTTTTACCTTTCCACTTCATCGTTGTCGATGATGAACTCTTTCTTCAAAACTTTGATTGCATACAGTCCGTTGGTTTTCTTCTCCTCAGCCAACATGACTTTGCCAAAATTCCCTTTGCCCAGCACCGCTAAGAAATTGAAGTCATCGAGTCCGACCTGTCTCATGCGGCCTTGCTGGCGCACAGGAATCTCTTGAGTAGCACGTTTCGGCGAAGGCGCCGTTGGAAGGGAAACGCGATCCGGAGGACGGTGTGCAACAGCTGAACTTTGCATACCGGGTTGCTTCACTGGCATAGAGGGAGTCTGAGTCCTAGGTCCCTGGAGAAATGGAGCACTTCAGTGGATAATTATGTCCCGTTCCGCAAGGACTACGTACCGGATACCCGACGGGAGTGTATCCATCCGGGCCATTTAGAGCACCCATATCGTATGCTCCTGGCGGGGGACGTCCATCTTGAGGATATCCAGGGGGTATAGGAACCCGTGCTCCAGAGGGCGGCCGCGCATTTGGATGGGGGAGTTGGATATATGAAGGGACTTGTGGTTGCGGTGATTTCAGGGGAGGCTGCTGGTATGGTCGAATTTCAGGATACCTGTCCTGAGGAGCGGGAAGGGGACGGCCGTAAGCGTCAATAGGGGGAGCACCAGTCTCCGGAGTTGTGAGCTTCAAGCGATCCATCGCACCACCCACCTGTACGTCTAGGGATGGGGGAACTGGTTGCGCTTCGGGATACTGACGACCAGGAGGTCGAGCTTGGGCTTTGTCCACACGTTGCCTGTTGATGTCGCGCCAATTGCGAAGTAATTCGTTGGCCGTCTCCATGGACATACCGCAAAAGTCGGGAACAAGATGAGCACAGTTTGCGTGGCAAGTGATGCTACACTCTGAGCATTTACGTGCATTCTTGCGACCGAGAGGCAGCATATAGCCACAATGGCAACACCAGTTTGCGCCGATATTGGTCAGCGGCTCGAAACGATGCGGAATACGATGGTTGATTTTCTCCTCATCCCCCTCCTAAGAATTGAATTTCAGCCAGACATTGAAAAGGAGAAAGCGAACAACCCACCCCGGTATTAGATTTTGATATACATTTCGTCACCACCTTCTCATAGCACTTCTTGTGACACGTATATCGACAATCCTCGCATTGATATCCAAGGGCGTTGAGTAGGAAATCGTTGCAGAACGCGCAGAGCATGAGTTGGTAGAATTGTTGTTGGACAAACTTGTGGCCATTCATGACATGAACTTCGCCCTTGCGTTTTCGGACAGCACCCTGTCGGCCAAGGCCAAGCGGGGCATCCAAAGGACGCTTTCGTACGTTTTCCTTGACTGACGACATAACCATTAGCACCAGCAAACTAGAAAGCAAGCGACGACGTACTGAAATTGAGATGAAGGGCGATTGCCCCTGCTGGCTCAACAGCGAACCAAGCGTCAATGCCCTCTGCAGTTGGAGTCCCGAAAGTCATTGCGGAACCATGAGGACCACCACCAAGGGGTGCATTCATGTCACCAGAGGATGGAAGCATCGGTGTCATTGAAGGATCACCATGCATAGCCCCAGCAGTGACCCACCCTCCTTGCCCACTATCCATGCCAACTTTCTGCCGACGTAGCGCCTCCACCAAATCATTTATTCGGATCCATAAGAGTCCGATGGGGATAGCGTGAGGGTCGCTCGCTTGCTTGTCTGAAACGACGATTTCAACTTCATTAGCCTTGTCGACGGTGATTTCGAAATCCTCATTCCAGCGATCAGTTCGTGATGGATGGGACCTTGCAAGTTGTGTGCCCTCAACCTTTAAGGTCACATACGTCTCACTATATTGTTTGGAGGATGAACGGAGTCGGCCGAATGACACAACTGGTGCATGATCGAGCTCTCTGGCACCTTTCACTGTCACCTGAAGGGTGCCGGACAGAGGCTTGGAGCGCATATTCTCCTTACGCTCTCCGTCAGGGCCTGGAGGGCCTTTATGTTCATTTCTCTGTCAGAAATGCACACTACTCATAGTCAACTATGCAACGCACCAATTTCCTCCTCCTCCACGACGTCGTCCAGAATGTGCAGATTCTTGTATCGCTTGAGAGCTGTCTGCAGAAGTTGTATTTTCTTGTCACTTTCAATTTTTTTGCTTTCTGCGTCTGCTCTTGATTTCTTGTCGCCATCTGCCTGATATAACTTGGCCATCTTGTCAATGCCCTTCTTGTACTGCATTTCTACTTGAAGTTTGAACTCGAGTTGGTGGAGCATCCGGGATATCTTGGTAGGTGTTATTGGAGTGTCGGCCTTGATTAGATCAAGGTTGGTATAAGGCTTGGGCCTCGGAGGGCCCGACAGGGATGGGCGACCCATAGAATACCCGGGTTCCGCAGGGTTAGGCTGACGCCCGCCGCGACCAGAAGGATCATAATCCTTTGAAGGTACCTGCATGGACAATACATGGCTCATAAGACTGATATTCTGGAGATAAATAAAAACAGACGGACCTGAGGTGAAGATGAGCTGCCTCCTCGTTGATCTTGTTGGGATTGCTGGAGCTTCCGAGCTTGAAGTTCACGGAGCGTATCCTGGAAGTAAGACAACGACCGCTCGGTCTCTCTGATCTTAGCGTCGTTGCGTCGAAGTACATCCTGGTTCGTTGTGGCCTGTCGTAGTAATTGTGACGCCTCTAAGATCTTGCGTTCAGTCTGAATGTGCTTGTAGACCTCCTGGATCTTCTGGTCCAGCTCGTGACCCTAGATAAGCAGACATGGTCAGCAAAGGACATCCGACGAGAAACAAAGAGTGAAGAGAACATACCGCCATGCACGCGCTTTGAAAGCGAAAGCTGCTGCTGAATTTAGACGAGATGTGTTCGAGAGCAAGCAGCGATTGACTTCTGAAATCAGAATCTGTGGGTGGCTGTTACAATTGGGGCTGTGACCAAGATAAATTTGTCAAATACATAATTATTTTCTGCTATGTCCTTGTACTCGTACAATGTACATACATTGTACTGTGTACACTCCGCCAGCACTGCTTCTTTTCAACCTGTTCCACAGTTCTGTGACCAACGTTATGCCTACAATTGAATGTCGATCCAGAATACGGGCAGCGTCCGACCTTTGCAGCCTGGCGCTCAATGTTCGACATCATCTAGTGGCGGGAAAAGCCTCAGACACCCCGTTTTCCTTGAGCAAGAAGCGCTTTCCGGACAACGTCGACATACTTCTCACCTCTAATCTTGTCGTCACCCTCTCTGGCACTGTCGACGGCTCGGATGTTTCTGCTAAGGAAATTCTTGCCTCCTCTCTTTCTGGGCATCTCGTAGACTATTTTCGGACGGTAACTTCCGTTTCCCTGTTCATGAATTGTGGTGAATGTAGTTCATCAGAATGCGACTGAGTTGGGGTTGAATACTGTCTCAAAACTATACATTGATGATGATGATGGGCTTGCCAAACGTGTGTGTCCTTCCCGCTTCTGTATGATCTAGCTATATGAAAGGAACACTTTGTAGTGATATTGACACCTTCGCGTCAAGTTTCAGTCAACTCAGAGACTCACCATGTCCATGTTGTCTTGGTTGCACTCGACCTTTGTTACTCCTGGCAAATCACTGGATCCTCTGCTTCTCTGGCCAGCTCGAATTCATTGCACCAAGCCAGCCATCCATTCGCCTTGAAACTAGCCCTTCCTTTCAGAACCCTTCTGGACAATGTTGTCGGGCGGTTCGCAACCTGGCAACTCGTCAAGTTAGCATCGCTTTGCGTATCAGTAGATCTATCCACGATAGTATGCTGATCAACTTCTCGGCAGACGATATCCCCTTATTTTTGGGCCCTGGTGCCAGGTGTGTCCGTAACTTCGTCGAAAACGGAGTAGCAACCCTAAAGTTCGCATTGAGCAACTTGATCACGAGACATTCTACTTCCCCGGGATTTTCTGTTCAATCCTCAATATTATGAAAAGATCGCCCAATGCAGCATTTCGCACCAAATGCGAAAGACTTATTAAGGTGCTTCCTACCCATCTTTCTGTCTTCTCTTAGATCATGGCGCATCTGCACTTCATAGATGCTCAGACGTCTACAAAAAGCCTCGTTCGATGAAGCTTCGTTGTCGCTCTTAACGTATCTTAGCTCCATTCGTGAGGACAAGCTTTCAAGACGGCCTACCAAGATGAAACTCACAGCCGAAGATGTCTTATGCTTGGCCATGGAACGCGTATATCGAAACAGACTGACGCGTCCGCAATTTAAGGCCTGATTTCTCCCTTTACACTTGCACATGGACACTGTTTTTGACGTACGAACTTTTACCACAGAGTGCCACTCAATCACACCGCCCGGACCCTGCCGACGACGAAGATCTTTCACAGGATCACAATCTCCTTCCTGCAGAACATCGCGCGCGATTAGACGGCTTATGGGATGATCCATTCAAGGATGTTTTGCCGCGTTCTTTCAGTCCACGTGTGGACCCTTTCTTGTTTCTGGATGTACCAACTGGCAGTTCTATGACTTTACCGATGGACTTAGAGCTCGATCACTCTGACGAAGGCCTTCTGGAAGGGGATGAATGGAGCGAAGAAGACCTCGAGATCGAGTATGCGCACGATTATGAGCAACACCACTCTCTCTATGAACACGATCTTGTTTCGGCTGAGGACGATATTGGCCGGTATGAAGGTTACATCGTCCCTCCAGTGGTATCAAACTTTGGGAATGACGACGCTTGCTGCGGCCCCTTTCTCTTATCCCCTTTACGGTCTGAGCATTTCGACGATGATCTTCTGGAAGCCGCGGAGTCAAAAATATGTTCCCGCATTCTTGTGGATGGTCACGTTGCAGCCCAAACGGATCCAAGTAATACAGTTTCTCAGGACCTGCCTGGAATAGGACCGAGACCCCAGGCCACGGCTTCGTCTTCGCAATGTTCACCATCAATCTCCGGACCTCTCTTTCAAGACGTAAACGGTGCTTTGGATCCATCACAAACTAGATGTATGCTTACTGAAACTATATCGCAATGGACGGAAGGTTGGGCAGATATTGACATCTCTGACTATGAGGACGACGCCCCAGACAGTTTCATTTCATATGATCCGCTTTACGACGACATGGACCTCAACATCCCGTCTGATGCAGAGTCCAATATGTCCACCGTTATGGAAAGAGATTCGGCAGACAATCGCAATCTTAGGCGCGGAGCTTCAGTGGCGGTAGTGGCTGGGCCAGCGACAGCAAGTTCTTCACATCAACTCTCTTCCCTGTCGATCACATGCCGCTTGAAAGAAGATCAGCTGAGGGAACACGAAGAGGAGCGCGAAGATGTACATGAGGACCAATGGCACGAAGAGTCGGGCGTGACGGGACAAGATGGAAATTCAGTTGCACGAACCGAAGACTGTGGGGGCGATGTACTGTTTGTGATGGAGTTTTGACCCCGTGGCTCTTTGAAATATGCAGTTTACATTTCTACTTGTCATGGGCTCCAATTGCAAGCTTAAGCGAGATTTGAGAGTTGCAACGGTGGAGGTCGCCAAGGGAATGGCCGCAGGATTTCAACCTCCGCTGAAAACCCCGCAGTTTTATGGCGGGGCCGTGCTCCCTGATAAAAATATCTATTTTGAGTTGTTACAAAGTCATCATAGCTCGCAGGTCTGCCCTCCACCCATATCTCTCAGCGGTTCGCTCTGTCCTTCCGCTCAAGTTCTTTTGCCACCATGCTCCCGGCTCAGCGCAATAAGATCGATCTCAGCGTAGGCCCATCTTTCACCATCCCTCGTATTATCCTAATCGTTGCAATCCTCCCGTAGAAGCTGAATCCGCAGGAGCAGCAGCTCTTCGCCAAGTATGGGAAGCTTCCAACCCACAAGAACGTTCTCATGAAAATGCAGAAGGTCCGCGCGCCATTTCTGTGCATTTACTTCCAGCAGTATCTGATGCCTCATGTCTTCGCAGGATCGTAAATACTTCGACTCTGGAGATTATGCACTCTCCAAGGCTGGTGTTGCTCCTCAGAACACTGTAGGTACAGCGATCCCGAATCCTGAAAAGTACGTCGCATCAGGTCTTCTCTGACATGAGGCAATGTCAAATCCATTATATTAGCATTCCCCATGCGTCATCGCCAGGCAATGGTCACGGTAACGGCCATCAGAGCCTCTCCGTATCACCCACGAACTCGATAAGCCCAGTCAACAAGGAGAGCGGTCTCGCACACGATACCAACGCCGATGAAACTGCCGACGAGCTAGCAAAGGCCACTACGGCTGATTAATGATTAGCCTGGCCTACTCCTTCCTTTGACCCGTCGGCTGTTGTGCCACAACTGTGCATAACTCCTTACATCGTATGCTACAGCTTACGGTCTTACCGACCGACCATATTTGTCCCTTCGCATTGGCATACTATCGATTTCTGATTACCAGCGACGTATCACCCACCTCACAAACATCCATTACTACTATACGTTTATGGCCATCTCTTGGAATCTGGATTGTGTATTTTTAAATTGTTATCTTGGGCGCTTCGGGAATTTGGCGTAGTGGTCGAAATTGGCGTGGAAGGCGTTGCCTGTAGCTACAAAGCCTTCGCTTTCCTTACCAATGTTTTGCGTCGCTAACTAGTACTGTAGCAGGGCATCTTGTCAATTCGCGCAGGTGTCAGATTTGCGTAATATTACGTAACAGGTACATATTTGCGGTAACACGGGCACGTGTCGTGACTCTTGAGTTGACGCGTGTGTGACACTGACACGAAAGTCGAACGCGTCCTCTTTTCATCACCATCCTAATCTTCGATGGCACAAGAGACTGCAACTGGTATCGCAGGCGTCTTTGGACATCTAGTTGGATCCGATGACAAAATTTTGGAGCAATGTATGTGGCCGTGACTCTGCACGTTTATTGCGAAATTCAATCAAAGCCTCGATAGGTCTCTCCCTATGTCAGACATATAACCTGGGTGCAGATGACCTTAAATTCAAATGGGAGGCCTCAAACTTTAGATCGTCGTCGACACGATCAGAGATATCCCCGTTCACTTTAGACTCGCTCCTCGCACTGAAAGAGCAAATGAGGCGCGATGTGACCAGAGATAGCCTCAAAAAGCCTCAAAAGAGGATGATTGCGGCATCGAACACCGCTATGGTCAATCGATCTCGATTACCCGCGAATATGTTGAAGAACATGAATCCAGCCGCGTCAAGTGCCGGGAATGTGCAGGTCAAGACGGAGCCGGGTTACGATGTAGGGGGCCCAAGTACGAGTAGGAGTGCTATTGAGTTCAATGGGCCGGCGATGGACTTGTTGTCGAGGAAAGCGCGATCCTGTGAGTGATCTCTGGTGATAGTTTATGATGGATCTGAGAGGGCTTTAGATCGCTACATGTACGAAAAGATCTCGGAGCGAAGCGAAGGTATGCGGTCATTAATTTATTAGTGTCAACATTCTCATGTCCAAGTACACCATCTCAAGTACTTGATGATAGGATTGATGAATTCGGTGAACTTATCCGAGAGCATTACAAAGTCACTGAACTGGGAGATCTTTCTTCATCGACAGATGTACGTGGTTACTGCGCTCTTTGATCTCGAGTGCCCTCAAATATATCCAACAGGAGGAGATCATTGTGATTGGACGGATAACGCACGACTCAGAATCATCTGCAACAGCAGCAAAACTCACCGAGACTTCGTTGGCGCTCGAATCTTCTCGCATGCTTGCCTCTGGAGCTCGTGTGCCACTGCGTTTCGACCCTGGGCTGATAGTCCGTGGTGGAGCGCAAGGATCCGGGGGAGCAAGCATCTTTCCGGGAGCGATTGTTGCACTCAAAGGAAAGAATGGTGGGGGTGGATGGTTCCTAGTCACCGAAGTTTTGTCCGTCAGTAATTTAATCTTTTTACCCCACATTTAATTGTCTAATGGATCCGTAGTTGCCGCCTCTAAAACCGTCTCCTGCAGCTCTTGGCCTCCCAAACGCAAGGTCGGACCCAAGGTCTGTTGAAGCACCATTCTCGATGGTAATCGCCAGTGGGCCATATACCCAAGATACGGACTTGAGCTACAAGCCTTGGAGAGCCTTAATGGAAACTGTCAAAACCACTAAACCAACGGTGTTTCTCATTGTAGGCATCGAGCTATGTCACTTGATCAGTCCGTATTCAATGCTATCTTACCCAGATTGGACCGTTCGTTGACGTGCAACATCCAATCATAAGAGCCGGAGAAATTGATGCTACGCCAGCCAGCCTTTTTCGGGGCCGCATGGTTGACCCTCTCCGCGCGTTTCTAGACTCGTCCCCAGGCAGCATAGTCCTTATCGTGCCAAGTGTCCGGGACCTCATCAGTCACCAAGCTGTGTTCCCGCAGGGTGAACTGAGCGCAGAGCTAACGAACACCGATCCTGTAAGCCTCATTGTTCACTGGGCAATTTAACATATTCATGGGTGTGAAAAGCGCATTCATCTTCTACCCAACCCTGCGCGATTCTCTATCAACGATCTGACTTTTGCCGTGAGCAGCGTCGACGTTATTTACCATTTGCGAAAGGAGGAGTTTATGAAGAGAGGGAGAGAGGTTGACTCTATCCCCCCTTCATCGGCTGATGACACTGGGACTGATCCGATGGCGAACACATGTCGACATCTGCTGCAACAACGCAGGTGCGTCTTTTGCGAACAATCAAGGGGTTCCAATTGACGCTCGAGATAGTTTCTACCCCTTGTTCCCGGTCCCGTTGGATGTATCGCCTGAGGTGAACCTGAGCGTTACGCATCTGGATGGTCTGAAGCTCGGAGATGAAAAGGACAACTGCGCACCTGACGTCTTGGTTGTGCCTAGTAGGTTGAAGCAATTTACGAAGGTCAGCGTTGCATTTTACTGAAATAATATTGACCCTGATATTTGTCTCGTCCTGGATAGACTGTACAGTCGACAGTGGCGGTGAACCCTTCCTTTCTGGTCAAAGGGACGTATGCAACATTGAATGCTGCACCAAGAAGCACTACGGGCCTGAGGGAACGGCTGACGACAAATATTATCAAGCTGGAGTCCTAAGATACGAGTGCTTTGATTTATGTATCTGTTTGTCTCTCCAGAAGACGAAGTTTTTCTTCTGCGAGTTGGCCCTCATGTGTTAGCAGTGAGCTTGAAGTTTGCCAAGCCTGAACCATATCTGTAAAAGTCGGTTGAGGAACGAAGTTACAGAGTTGGTCATGGGACATGATCGATGGAGTGGAAAAGGTCGTTATATCATTATGCTTTATGTGTTTAGATGTTGTGTGTTTGAATAAATATTGTTGGGTTTAAAAGGAGCAAAAAGAGTGGAAGATCTCACTAGCTCACTATGTATGATCCACCTAAAAGCAAAATGGGCTACCGATAAAGACGGCCTCTTACGAGCCTATGTAGAACGGCAAAATTAATTAAACAGACACCGAGTGCCGGGTTAATATAATGCTGTGTACACACCTAAATAATCAATAATGTCCCCTTTGAGAACTTTCGCCACAGTCTGTATCTGGCACTGCTCATCATTGTCATAGTCTTTGCCTAGGAGGTATAATAATAAATCCTTTTCACATGAAAGCAAGAACGTGAAATGGAACAGCTTACCGGCACATGCAACAGCTTGTCCCTCTGACAGAAGATGCTTTGGTATGTGGGGCATAAGAAATTATCCTGTACCGCCCGCCACAATGGGTATCACCTATGATTTTGCCTTGTGGATGAACAAGTCCTAAGAAACATCCTGATATAAGGGACACCAAATCCTGCGGAGGACGATCTGCTAGAATACCGACTTGAGATGAACAAAAATCACATACCTTATCATTGTTCACGCGTCTAAAATCCGGGATCTAGAGTGTTTGCATTTCTGCCTCAAAGTATGCAACACTGGCAAACCTTGGCATCAAAAAAAGCCGCAAACTCGGAGTCGCAGGACCCCCGACAACCACCCAAAAGGCCTGATCCAGTTAAAAATTATACCCGCACCCGGAGGCCCCAATTTCGGTGGGTTTATACCCGAATTTGCCTCAGACCTCCAAAAAAGCGCGTTTTTACCCGGACATTGGGATCAGGCCTCAAAAAACGCGTAAAACACAGATTTTTCGGCCTGCGGCGCGTTTTTGGCGTGTTTTTGGCGCCTCCTACCATGTTTCCTGCTAAGAATCCACATCCTCCTCACTCAATGATCTGGTCTGCAGGTGTCTCCAAACCACCTTCACCTGCAACGTGATACGATCACCTTCAATAATTAGCAAACAGATTTAGTGGCCGAATTTTTATTATCAATCCTGTCAATTACATGCTCAACTATATGTACAAGATCCAAACTGGGGAAATCAAACCCAAGCCCAGAAGTTCTTTCGGATGATCTGCTGTTGATCTGCCTCCCTAGCAATATTTTCTCCCAACAGAATCCTTGCAAATATGTTCATTCTCGCCAGATTTATATGCAAACTTGATCCTTTTTGACCTGTTCTTTAATATACCCTTGCCCTACCTCGGCCATACCCGGACCGGATCAGGCATACCTCAC
>JABCKG010000348.1:0-12371 GCA_018851835.1 Hypsizygus ulmarius | reverse complement strand
AACCTGAGGCTGACAAATTGAGTGGTGAATGCCGACTTCATCAATTGTTCGACGTACCCCACAAGCCCCTGGGAACCCTCAACTCCATACCATGTACCGAAATGCTTGCGAGCATGAAGCAAAATATGTATGTGTAGATCTGTATACACTTCAGCCCGGTGTCCATGAACAAAGCTAGTATCTTATACCATGTATGTCTTGTGGTCGTAACGCGGATTCCCGCGGTGCATGAGACGATATCCCAAAAACACATGTAAAGTCGTTAGCGTTATGGGTGCTGTCGCGATCACGCCTCCAATCCAAAGCACGCAAAACGCAGTTGGCATGAAAAGGAATGTGATAATCCACCTGCTCATGGTGTCCCCGAAAACAAGCGGAAAGGTCTTCCGCCCCACCGCTGCGTCCCCCTTCATATCCCGCAAGTCCTGAATATTCATCAATATGCCCACCCACACTGCAACAGCGTAGACGTGAGTCTCGCTCGTCGTCGTTACATTCGCGAACACCTTCCATGAGCCGTTGAGAAGTGACCAAGTCATGGCGGCCAATGCGATGCAGTTCTTGCCAAGCCAATGGTTTCCGGCGGATGTGAGGTTCAGGAACGCCGAGGTGACCACCCAACAAATCGTCTCTGGAAGCAGAGCGGGCTCGTAGACTGCGACGCCGAGAAACGCTGCTAACACTATCATCCAACGTAATTTGGCACCCTCGAGTGTGACCATTCCTGACGGGATTGGTCTGTCTGGCTTGTTGACACGGTCCTCTTCGACGCCAGTAATCTGGTTGAAAAGATTGAAGAAGTATATGAAAAGCACTAGCCACGAGAAGAGGAGGGTGTAAGAGGACAGGAGCAAAGGTAAGGGCAATTTGGAACTTCTCATGGCGCCGATTGCGAATATGGATGCTGGAACGATGGTTGCGGACCAGTCTCTCCATGAAAATCGTAGGAAAATATTGAACTCGCGCACAAACCAGACAAGGGTGGGTCTTAGACTGTCCATGGTGAGGCTTATCGACGAACGTCTGCTGATGGGCAGGAGGCCCATTTAGCTTCCTTATAACTGGCTCACTCAGCCTTCTGAACGTTAGACCCCTCGTGCATTCTTACGTGCATTCTTACGTGCATTCTTACGTGCATTCTTATAACGTGGATAGTAGTTGTTAGACGAGTATCAAGTCGTCCCACAGAATGACGTCGTCCACTTCACGCAAATGAAAATAAGGAAGACTGATTGACAGGCTGACAGCGTTGAACGTGGCCAACATCGAAGTTCTCTGAAGCACGCAACTGGCAAAGGCCTTCCCCAAGGCGGCGTGGCGGCACTTGCAATTTTTTCACTAAGTCCATTGCCGGTGTTGAAAACTTTGGTACGCAAGCCGTATCCTCAAGACATGGTGCAGTTTTCAACTCACATATTAGAAGGTAAACATAAATGAATTAAATTGTATATACATACACTGTACACGACTACATGGTACAGAAGGAAACAAAAAAGTATCTCAAACGTCAGACGGGGTGACGAAACACGGCAGCCCTACCTTGGCAAGCAAGACTGCCGTCGCAGGTCCCGCAAAACCAAATCATGGCCCCGCTCAACTGGCCGCTCACTGCTCGCCCGACCTGCTTCCCACTGTACGTTCAACCCCCCGGCCCATCGCAAGCTCAGCGCCCCTCCACCCACACCGCCAATGGGGCTCCAGCCTTCGACGCTCGCTCACGGAAAACGGGGCCAACGGGATGTGCCCTGCAAGTCCCCTGAAACTCCTCGCTGCTCGCGTTGGGAAAAGCTCGAGCCCTCGGAGGGCACGCGTTGGGATTTCATTGATGTGCCGCGCTGCTTGACGCGTCCGGACACGTCGATGGATGACGCTTGGCCATCATCTGGTCTATACAGCGTTGTTAGTGGGTTTCAGGAGGGGCTCAAGCGAGAAAGAGCCGGGCTGGTCATCGGACGATGCAATGGGTGTGGGATCGAGGGCGCGGTGCACGTGGTGAAAGGGGGGGGGAAAAGTTGTTTGGTTCTACACAAGGGATAACATGCTGAACACATGCTAATAAAATATAGAATTTATTTGCCAAATTACATGCTGGGCACATTGAAAGGAAAAAAATCAGCATGCCACTCATGGCCATATGCTGGTCACATTGTAAACACATTGTGAATGGAAACATCATGTAGATAACAAATACATATTGACCACATATGAGACAAAGACAAAATATGAGTGGCTCAATAATTCTTTATGTGATTAGAATGTGCCTAGTAGGCAAACTGGAAATTACATGTATTATTTGACCTCTATGATCTCATTGAATGCATGGTAGACACATGAAAGGGCACATTGTATAATTGATATTCAATGTGATCTTGATACATCTACTGGGCACATTGAAAACAAATTGTGAATATATTCAAAATTTAATAGCAATGTAGCCATTAACTATATTTAGAGCATATATTGGGCACATTGATAATGAATTCAGAGTATAAAGTGCAGTTCTAAAGCCAAGGGTAGATACATTTTGAACACATTGAAAATGTGCCTGTGATATGCACAGTGGACACATTGTGGACACATTGAAAATATATAGATTATTTGACTATAATAAATTCAGCCAATACATGTGGAATACATTATGAAACAATTTATCATATGCATTTTCATATGTCTATCATGTAGCCAATGTGATCATAGAGATCAAATAATATATGTAATTTCCAGTTTGCCTACTAGGCACATTCTAATCACATAAAGAATTATTGAGCCACTCATATTTTGTCTTTGTCTCATATATGGTCAATATGTATTTATTATCTACATGATGTTCCCATTCACAGTGTATTTACAATGTGCCCAGCATGTGTCTATCAGTGGCATGCTAATTATATATTGCATTTTTCTTTCTAATGTGCCCAGCATGTAATTTGGCAGATAAATTCTATATTTTATTAGCATGTGTTCAGCATGTTACCCCTGGTCACATGATCTAGACCCTTCTGTGCTAAATTGTGTGAGTGTGACATGTTTGGTCCGAGAGTTGACAGGGAAGCCAGAGAATGCCGAGAGAGTCGGCTTCTCAGCTTCCTGATTTCATTTGAGCGGAACTTCAGAAAGCTTCTGAGCTTTGCTAGACTACGTCATTCTAGTCTCATACCCAGACGTTTCGCGGTGTCTGGCCCTTCAGTCTGCCTTGATCCTTGCCACGTGTGTGGAGATTGAAAAGTGGCTGCAGAGTACACCGCTATAACGTCTGGTGCATTTCATCCTGATTTCGAGGGTAGTGTCACAGCGTTACTTAATGTGATGGTTTCCTTCCTATTGTAGTACTTACGTCGCTTAAAAAATCTAATCTCACTACTCTTTTGTCTTGTTCTCACGATGGCCGATGTCAATCCACATGAACAGACACGTGTGAAGTCTCAGTTCCATCTTCAAAAAGCCCGAGAAGCCGCCGCAAAGAAGCGCAATTATGACTCCGCGAAAACTCGACAAGAATTGACGGCTCTCTTCAATGAGCAGTTTGGTGCCATTCTCTATGACTGGCAACTGGACGTTACCGAGGCTATGTTGCTTGGGTTAGACAGTGTAGTGATCACGGGGACAGGTTCTGGAAAGACTATTCCATTCATGTTGCTACTCATGTTGCATCCAAAGAAAATGATGCTCATCATCTCCCCACTGAAAGTACTTCAAAAAGACCAAGTGCATGAAAATCACATCATTTCTTGTAGTAACCATTGTTCAATTTGCAGTTGAGGTTCAGCGGTTCCGAAAGGTTAAGATTCCTGCAGTTGCCGTGAATGGGGAGACATGGTCTCTGTCACTTGGTCAGGTCTGTCAAGACTATACCAATCTTGTAATTGAAGAAATCTAATTCAATCACTCAGAGTTTGGCTGATAAAAAGCATCAGGCTGTATTTGCATCACTCGAGATGTGTCTCAAGCATCCTGAGTTTCACAAGTGGCTTTGTGATCCTGAGACGACAAAGGATATGCTCGGAATCATCATCGACGAAGCACATTGCATTTCTCAATGGGGGGGTAATTTCCGTCCCCTTTATGCTGAGGTCCACAAACTTCGGGCATTCATGCCATCACATATTCCAATTCTGCTTATGTTGGCCACCTTAAATCCTCCCACACTCAAAGATGTCTGTTCGAAAACACAGGTTGACTTGAATAACTCGTTCTTTCTCAACCGAGGGAACCATCGATCAAATATCACCACTTCCATTGTCCGTATGTCAAGCGCAAAGGATTTTGCAGCTATCTGCGAGCACTTGCCAGATCCAAATGATGTAACATCTTCGGATGACTTCAAAAAAACAATTATATTCACGAACACTGTTAATGACATGCAGACCCTGTGCCGTGACCTCCGCAAACATTACAGGAACAGGTTTGACGAGAGTATCGCATACCTTCATGCTAACCGAACATCAAAAGCCAAACACCACCTGATGAAATGGTTCCTAAAAGGCAAAATCAGAATACTAATTGCAACGGAAGCGGCGAGAATGGTGCGCACACCCACTTTCTTCTGCTAGATAAATAGTTATAATAAATTTATCTCTAGGGAGCAGATATACCTGATATCGAGCTTATTATTCAGTTTGGTGTTCCAAAATCTCTTGCGATCTGGATGCAAAGAGCAGGGCAAGGGAGACGATCTCATGACATAAAGGCAGAGGTGAAAATGTTAGTTGAGAAAAGTATGTTTGAAACGAAGAAGAAGAAAAAACCAGGTGGGAAGAAAGCAAATAAAGTAACCCCCAAGAAAAGGTCACGGAAACGGAAGAAGGCAGGTGAAGAACACGAGGTCGGCCCGAATGTGGAGAAGGCAGAAGCCGAAGAAGCAATTGATGCTGAGGAGTTAGAGTGGGTGAAGAGTGTTGATGCAGACATGTGGATATACGTGAGCACCCAGGACTGTCGCACACGTCTCGCAGACTCGTTCTTCAACAACCCACCTCGGGCTCCAGGTAAGAAGTTAATCTATTTCTAAAAAGCATCCATAGGCTCACAGTTCACGTTCATGCAGTATCTGGAGCAGTTGGATGTGAACAATGCGATAACTGCCTGCGGAAGGAGATCTCGCTTTCTGGTCGCGCAACCACACCAGATCGACCATCTCACCCCTGCACTCCCACCACTCTCAACTCTCTCCCATCGACACCATCTTCCAGCACCCCTCCTTCACCGTTAAAGCTTCTTAACATAAACGGCAAATGAACGATGGTTTCCACAGCCCTCACTTCCAGTGACAATTCCACTCCCTCTACCACAACTCATGACTCTGGCTCCTCGATGTTTCTTCTCAACAATGATCCTTTTTCAAGCACACTCTCAGCTGATCTCGCAGACTTGACAGTGAACACAACTAACTCCGCTACCACTGCCGATGCTGCGGCCGCTACCACCACTGCCGCCGCTGATGCTACCGCTGCCAATGTAATGATCGCACTTGGTGACTCCACCAGCCCAGCTGCACCAAAGCCAAAAGGTCATTCGACTCGGCGAGGTGATCACCTTCAAGCTGTTCATGCAGCCCTTCAAGAATGGCATCTCAGTATCCAGCGCTTGTGGTATTTGCCCAGTCCCTTCCCAGCCGAGGTATACCTTTCCGATCCCTCACTAAAAGCTCTCAGCTCCAATCGAGATATCCATACTCTCAATGACATGTGAGAGGCTTTGCTGAAAAGGCCGTGGTTGTACCTTGAGCACCATGGACAGGAGATTCTCGAGCTAATTAAACGAACTGACAAGATGTTCAAGGATGCACGGCAACGTAAAGTGCAAGCAAAGAGCAAGGCAAGGAAGCAAGCTACAACTGAACGTCGCCAGGTAGCAGAGCGAGAGAAGGAAGCAGCAGCACAGGATCAACGGAAAATACAGGCAGCTCGTCGTCAATGTCTGCCCCTTGTTGATCATACGGCTCCTCATCTGAATGGATTGCCCATCGTGCCAGTGAGTAACTCAACAATTTTTTGTGCATGTGCTCATGTTAGATAGATGTACCAGCAACCCGCGAAATACAATTCGACACCCAGCCGATCTTTGCCTCTCTCCGCAAACGAGAACATCTTCATTATCACACCTGCTTCTCATATCTCGCATCTGTACTTCTCACCATCACCATACACTACTCCGATTTGCTATCATCATGTGCCACTCTACAATATGCCTTCGCCTCAATCCTTACCATCATCTACATCCATTCCTCACTCTGCACCTCGTTCTCTAAATTTAGGTCCTCTTTCGGAGACTCCTGGTTATTATCCATACTACAATCCCACTGCCATATACTATCCACCATCTTCGAACCCCTCAGAATCTCAAGATATGTAAAGAATATATATATTATGTGTTCGAGCTTGAGGTCTGGTCAGATTCATCAGAGTCTGACAGCTCAAATTCCTGGGTCACTGATCTATGGAAAGACCGGTTATCGATCCATTCTGGAGCCTCTTCCCCATCGCAATCTCAATAGCACCTTTTAATATAAAATCTGTTGCCTGATCACCTTGAGAAAACTGTTTCTGGCCAGGAATGTACTTGTGAATGCTAGAGTCATGATATGAGTCATGTAATGTCTGAATATCTAGCTCAGCTTTGGGAACCGTGTGTTTCTTCCCCCGAACAAGAGTTTTGAACTCATTCTCAATGTGCTCAGCAACAGCATCAATCATGGGAATTGCAGGATGTAACTTGTGCATGTAATCCCAATTGACACTTGGCCCTTCAGAACGGTAGTTGACCTTTGTTCTCTTGATGTTGTGCTCCTGTGCTTTGTCGATTGGGAGGTGACTCGTGCATTTTCCACGGAAATTGACAAGCCAGCAACTGTGATGCACAAAATTCCTTGAAACTTTTATAAGTTTGGAACAGTACTTCTGCAGGATAGACTCACTTTATCTCCTCAGGCCATTCCTGATGAAGATCTTGAAGAAGTTCTAGGACTTCGATCATGTAATTTGAACTTCCTCCACCAACAAACCGGAAGAGAAAATGAGGTAAAAAATCTTCCATGAGTCCGACATCGCCATTTTTGATTGCCTGATCAAGAACGATGTAGTGAAGGATGTCGCGGTTCCACATGATCGTTTGCTGCTTAATTTCATCCTGTTCTTCCTCTGGCTTGGCTGATAGTGTGCTGAGAGCTTCATTTGATGCATGCTTCTCATAAATAGTTTGAGCGAGGACAAGTAGCTCTGTCGGTGTTTTGTCATGGAGCTCATGAATGTGCTCGATGCTGGCTACAAGACACCAATCCTCTCATAAATGAGCTGCTGCCATGTGATGCAGAACCTCATCTAGATCATGATAGAATGGTCTCTGTGTTGACGAAGTACCAAGACCTTTCTTCTTGAGAAGATCGAAGGCTTGGCTCAATCCATGTCCACGCGAGGTTCCAAGGTATTGCTTGTGCAACGTGTTTGCAAAAGCCATCATCAAATGAAGCCATCCAAAAACAAGGATCATCCAATCGAGCTGGTCATATCCATTGAGATCCTCTGCCCGGAACTTGAACAGCTTTCTGAGCCAGTCCATAGTGAGCTGGTCTCCGATCCAAGCAACTAACTGCTCGAGACTGAGCTTCTCTATATTCTCAGGAGTGTCAAGGCCCAGCTGATAAAGCCACTCCTTAATAAGGCAGCTATTGTCTTCGTAGCTCGCTTCGGGAATGCCAACAGACCCGAGGAGGAATTGGAGTGTAACATGGTCAAGCCCCATGGGAAGCTCATCAATAGCACTGGGGGAATTGAATGACGAGCTGTTGTTGAATTTATATGTGGCAAAATCAAACTTGGGATGGTCAAGAAGGATTTTGAGGATATGGTATAGCATGTGAGGCCGTATTCGTATTTCTGCTTCATGGGAGAGGTCAAACACAAAGAGTCCTGTAATCGGATTTTTCATGCCTTCCGCTCGCTGTTCCTGCAGGTCCTGATAGGCAGTAGGTGATAATCTCTTCGCGTTACGCTTGACATATACAGTGGCTGCTGCGCCGTTTCCAAATTCAGATTGATTGTCGATGCGCTGGGAGTATACTTTGAATGGGAGAGTGAGGTTGTCATAGGAGAGTAGCCAGGTGAAAAATTCCATGAGCTGTTTAATTTCTTCCATTGCTCACTTCGACATCCATCCAACAGCATTACATGTCCACTTGTGACTCATTGTGAGTGCCAATGCATGAAGAGTGTCGAAGGCCTTCGCTGTGATATCGCAGAACTTGAAATAGACAGCGAACATCTTCTGTAGTCGATTGTGATTGTGGCTGCATGCATATGAGAGCATTGACAGGATTGTCAGTTCGATCTACACTCGGGTTAATCATAGGTAACCCGAGAGGCCAACAGAACACCTCACCTTCTCAGAATTCTTGTGGGTGTTGTGTTTGTGTTGTTTCGGTGTGTATGAAAGATGATGGAGGAGTGAAGAAATTGACTGTGCAATCTGTCGTGCTTTTGTGATCATCTCAGAGAACTCAAGGCTTGTTAATTCTTGCTCTGAGATGTTGTCCCCAGCCGGTGAAGTGAATATTGGTGCCAGTGCTTCAAGTTCGTGATCCGTCATTGAAGTAAATGAATCGACCACAAATGGTTCCATGGTCGCGCGTGTGCCAGTTGCATGAGCACCACCTCGGGGACTCAGTGGCTTCCACCATCGCCATAATATACGTGGTAACGCGTCCGACTTCATGAGCTTGGTGCGTGCAGACCGGACTGTTGGATTTTTGATGCAATCCTCATCTCCCCAGCTCAATGCATCAAGAAATGAAGGAAGATCAATTCCAATGGTACCCATGACATTCAACACCTTCAATACTTTATGCAAAGCATTTCCCCCAGGTAGCCCCACCTCATTCTTGCCAGTTTCCCACATTTCCTCCCCATCCAGCTCATCCTCCAAGGCTTGCGAATCAGAAAAGTCGTCATTTGTGGGTTCCGAGGAGCTGCTTTCTGACTCTGTGTCAGAATCTTGAGGTTCACCACTGGCATTGAGGTCATCGGCAAAGAGATTTAGGTCATCGGCAAAGAGATTTAGGTCATCGGCAAAGAGATTTAGGTCGTCGTCAAGGAAGTCGTCATCATCGAGAAAGGACATTGTTCGCAAGGTAGCAGAGAAAGCAGAAGATTTGGCGGGAGATAAGATAGCTGAGGGTGATGTGACACCACCCTCAAAATCAGGATGAAATGCACCAGACGTTGTAGCGCAGTCCTTGCAGTGAGTTTTCGAACTCCGCACACGTGGCACACATGGCAAGGATGCACGCACTACAACATCTGGGAACGAGACTACGTCATTCTGTGGGACGACTTTATATACTTGTTAGACTGATCGGTGGATCATATCGAGATTTTGCAACTAATTTCAGCGGATCCAGGCAGCGATGCCTGGCAGCCCAACCAAGCAACTGTCTGTACAAGAATTTGAGGGGTCTATCATTCAGAAAATATGGCTGCAAGCATCAATGAAACTCCTTTCATGCAAGGCAGTGTGAGGCGCTACAAGGCAAGTCAAGTTTTGGTCCTGGGTCCAGTTTAAAATAACAGATAATCACCAGCTGCAGGCGATCGACTGCATGAGAAAGATTGAACTGACCAGAATCGTCAACCAAACATAAAGATCACTTACCTGCCACTGCTCAGTGGACAGCAGTGGACCGTGGTAAGGTTGCCGCCATCCATACCCTGCCAACGTCACGTGCCAGCGTGACAGCCCACCAAAACGGGTGAATGGAGGGAATTTTGTGCATTCGGACACATTCAGCCCCATTGTAGACTGTCTGGCTCCAACATTCTGTAGATATACCAAGAAATGAATTTCTGAGATACTCATATTTAACCAAATTGTTGGGGAAAAAATATAGATCGTGATTTGCTCATCAGACGCATCTTGACGCGTGCATTATGCTATTCTCACAGTAGAGACACAAGTTCTGTCACCTCTTATTGTCTCCTCATGTCTTTTGGCATCATGATCTGGCCTGTATATGGATCTATGACTCCACGTCTAACTTACAGGTGAGGATGATAATGTCTGGTGTGGGTAGACTGGGCAAGGGAGACTCAGGTGGCTGGTGGGGACAATTCAATGTGCATATTAGCCCAACATATAGCTGCTGAGCATGGCCTAGCCTTGCTTAACATTCAGAATCTGCCACAGAGAGCAGGAGGAGAGGGGACTCCAGGTTTTTCTTAATTTGGGATCTAGTCAGTCAAATCTCAAAATTTCACGAATCCGTTTGGTCAGGGGCACAACATAGTATACTAGAACAGAATGACGGAACCAATTTTTTCCTAGTGACTGTGCTCCCTTTCAGTGCTCTGTTTCATCGATATGTTCCCGTTTTGGCCAGGAATGTCATACCACGTGACGTTGGCGGGGTATGGATGGCAACCTTACCGTGGTCGGTACGTGCGCCTACTAGGTCCGCGGAGGCTGAAACCGGAGGACATCTCCGAATAAAGCTGTGCAGTCGCTTCTCACTTTCTCTACGGCTTTGACTTCCTCTGCACTATGCAGGCGGTAAATCGCCTCGTAGCGTGCCTTTCTTCAAGCATTCTGGCCGCTCATAGCCTAGCCACCTGCACACAAGCCTATGTTTGTCGCACAATGATCGAGTACTTCTGGCGTTCGCTCTGATTCCTTGATCCTGGCAGTTTTGACATTGCATCTTTTCTGTTCTGCTCTGCCATTGGGTCAAGTAGTCCAGAAAGTCGACTGCCCAAGTCCTCAGCCAAAAACTCAGAGAATATTTCCATCACAAGAAACCACACCTGCGGAACGTGTCCTGGTCATATATGCTTCTCGTGTTCTGGTTCTCAATGCTGGCGATCGCTTGGGCTGCTCTTTCGTGATACTTCTCCTCTTGTGACCATGAGTTGGTTTTTTCTGTCAAGATTCGTTGACAGCATCACCATGGGGCGTTGAACAAAGGAGAAAGAAGGATGCCTCTATATCTGATCTCTCGGATGACTTAACTTGGTATCTCAACAAGTTGACCTACTATGCATTGCTATCTACTCGGTGTTGCGTAGTCCGACCAGGAAAGCTCGCATCACAATGTTACACCCAGCGTAGTCGCAACCTCATGGCTTGAGAACCTCATTGTCTGACATGGTTTTTACCTTCTCATAATCTCATTTTGGGTCTTGGCTTGTCGATCGTGGTATGTAATCGGATTAATTGCCCAGGCTCGTCGGACTTAGCTGACCAGCGACAAATTGCCCTTAGATATCAGTCTGAAGTAATATGGGATGTACATGAAGCGCTCGCAATGGATATGCATCTCCAGCGATGCAAGCGCCGAGTTACTCTCCATCCTATCGATAAATTCCGTCGGCATCGTTCTCACCCAAGGCCCTCAGTGTATACTGTGCTAGCTGTAAACGCGTATGGTGAATTCAAGTTTGTTCCAGCCATGTTATAAATAAATGGAAGTTATACTTCTGAGGACTGCTGGTACTTACCCTTCTCTGAGCGGCGATCACTGAACAATGAACGTTGAATAGAAACCCACACGTGCGAGGTAAACGTGATCTTCTGACTTTCGAACGCGGACGTTGAACAACAGTCAGCTGAGGCGACCTACTTAGGTGACCTCGAGGCTCGTCTTGCCACTGGCAAGAATCTCTCGCCAACCGCGCGTTTCTAAGTCTGGTTGCACATGGAGAGCATCACGATACTCGTCGCTCTTGTGGCCCCCACTTTTGATGGTGATCCGCCAAGGTATTCCAGTATTGGTATATTGGTAACGAGGTGTGCAAGGATGTCATCCAGATTTATTTCCTTTCACTCGTGCCCAAAGATCCTTCGAACTTATAAATGCCCCTACGCTCTGATGTGATCTCAGCAGAATTCATCCAGGATCTTTCACCATGGTAGCCTTGGGACTCATCGTGTCTGCTTTGATCGGTTCGGTTCTCGTTCAAGCAGCGCCTCTCTTGGTTGCCCGACAAAGCATCTCGACGCTCACAGCTGCTCAGGTTGCTGCATTCAAACCGTATTCCTACTATGCGAGTACCGCCGCCTGCAAACCTGCAAATACTCTGGCATGGAACTGTGGCGGTACCAGTTTAAAGTACCGTGAAAGTGTAGTACTTAACTGACGCTGGTTTGTGGATAGCGAATTGCAATGCCAATCCTACGTTCAAGCCTGTCGCCTCGGGTGGCGATGGGGGTGTCACGCAGTACTGGTATGTCGGATATGACCCAACTTTGAAGGTATGTAAAATTCACGATACCTTTGACCATGTTCTGAAGTTGTCTCCGTGTTAGACCGTTGTTGTCGGTTATCAGGTAGTAGCTGATTGCACTCATAGTGTGGGGTTTTGCATTAATATTTATTTATTCGACAGGGA
>JABCKG010000347.1:0-12403 GCA_018851835.1 Hypsizygus ulmarius | reverse complement strand
TACTTGCTGATCAACATAATTTGCAGATATGTTTTCCTTTGATACTTGATGGCATAGATAGCAGAGGCATAGTACAGTAGTCATGTAGATACATTTTTGTTTGTATGTACTTCACAATGCAATGATTGTTTTCGAACTTCATTTTCTTTTACAGAAATATTCCGGGCAAGAAGCCACAAAAGGCAGAATGGCCGGTCGAACATGTCAGGCACCTCACATGTTGAACTCAAGTTGAACTCAATCCTGGCCATATTGAGATCACCTTGAGTTGGGCAAAATTGCTGCTCACTCAAGGTGAATTGAGTCTGACTCCAACTGACATAAACTCAAGTCTGACCCAATATGTCACCTGCCTGTGGTAAGGGTCTTGCATGGACAATTTACGAGTCCATCATTATCTTGACATCATATATTCTGTGAGAATGCAGACTTGTATTTACCATGCGCAGCAATGGCCCTCACCCATGTCTTGACATGTGCCACCATTTTTCAGCAATTGTGCTGTGCATTTTCTCAGGCATGCCATGTATGTAAGTAGTTTAAGTGGTGCACTTGGTTCAACGATTCAAGCAGAATTCAACTTTCCCATGATTTGTCCGCTTTGACTGTCACTACTTATTGTAGAGATGGACATACATTTGCTACATACACTAATAGAACCTACTATTTCCATACATAAAGCATGCAAGAATCACTCCTCCAGGATGTGCAGTCAGAGTTACACACGATTCATGCATGATTCAAATGTCCGAATCATGCTTGAATCCAGTTCTGAATCGTACTTTGAATCCTTCTGAATCATCCACTTTGACTTTCACTATTTGATGAGCGACTTCCACAGGGTTGCAGACTCACTTTCTGCACTTGTCCGTGTACTAAGGACTTTCTTCAAGTGGGTATCAGGCCAATTCTCCTCGATCTCCCCAAATCGATGTAGGTGCCCAAAGTCTGTTTGGGAATATAGCTTCTTCGGGGACACCACCTTGGGGAGGAGAATAGGTCAGATGCGACACTGTCACACTCGCGTGAACCGGCCACACTCAAACCCGCCACACTCGGAGACAAATATGAATCTTGGCGTCAGGTTAAGCCTGAAGAATTCCTAATGTAAATTATTCCTGCCTTGATAAGATTTTTTTTGCCACCGCGCACGAAGAGGACCAACCATTCGATGACCCTCCCCTCCCTCGCTGTGCTCAGGGGGTCCCCTGAGCCGGGTCATCTCAGGTTGGCACACTAAAGCCTCGTTCTTGCATCCTACAGAAACAGATTATATCTTCAGACAAGGATTGTGCAGCACAGGGATTATTGGGGGTTTATAATTGACAAAATTATGTAGTAATAATATGTGCATGCTGAGCATGAGTGTGGTGGGCTCAGAACGAGTGTGGATGGGTTCATTGCCAGTGTGATCAATCCGCGCGAGTGTGACAGTGTCGCATCTGGGGTATCCTCCTCGGAGGGTGATGTGATGTTGGGCAGCATGCCGGGCAGTGACGCGCAATCGGGAAACGGGCGTCAATTTAGGCTATGTATACGTTATAAGGGTGTTGCATATATGAGTTATTGTTCGAGGGTCCTGATGCACTGCCCAGTGGTGTGAACTTTGTGGGGAGGGTCGAGTCGAGGAGAAACAACCAACGTCGAACGATGTCACCGATCGATCATAATAGAGCCTTGGCATCGAGCGTTCACACGTGTCCTCGTTGTTGTCCGCAACAGGGTATCGAGTAGAGCTTCGAGTGTATTGATAATATGAGACGTAAAGTGGTGCTGTATATACTGTCCAGACTCCACGAGAAGTGTGCTACGTGTCGTTCCCTCCTCGGAACGCTCACAATCAGCTTCCTCGATGCTTCTGATAACAGGTTGTGTCAAGAGCAGGTAAATGGATTGTGTTTGATGATTTGATGATGTTGTGCGGGGGTAAGGCGACGTTTGTTTGGCCTGACTACGGTCAACTTGATATTCAACGTCGATGGTCATGGCCTCTTCCCTCGCTCTCCCGCTTCCCCCGCTGTACGATTCCGGCAGTCTGTCTGACCCAGGCACACCATCAGGCTTCAACGATATACATTCTACGTCGATGCCCAAGTATCCACACACCCGCGCCCAGCTCTCCGCCATCGCACGGCAGCACAAGCCGCTCGACCATTACGACAGCGATGTCGACGGCGACGAGTTCAATCGCGTCTCGTCGTCGTTTGTGAACAAGGTCGTGGCTCTGCTCGTGGATGAGAATGAAGATGAGCTCAAGGCGCTGCTCAAGCGCACATATGGGATGGACAACGACACGGTACGATTCTATGTTGCTTTACCCCCCCCCATTCTCGCCGTACTGACCAGCGAGCAGCTGGAACAAATTGTGTTGGATCTGATGCACAAGCATCGAGACGATGTCGCTGGCGTTCCTTTCTTGTTTCTGACACCAACTCGTCGACCGATATCCCGGCCATCATCGCGTGCGTCTTCCACCTCGAGCCGTCTATACCCCGCCCGCGCAGAAACACCTGCCTCTGCACCCGCATCTCCTCTTGCGCAGCTCTTCCGTCGTCCACATACACCCGGCATCTCGCCGTTGGCCAGCTCAGCACAACCGACGTCTTACATGAGCGCCAAAAGCGATTATTCCTCCCCGTCCTCGTCTCCCGTCCTCACCCACGCCCAAGCCACCCATGCCCACGTCCAGTTCACTGCCAGTCTCCCCGCTTCCCCGCTCTCTTCCCCACGCATGCTCAATGCCAAGGCCTCGGAATTCAAACCCATCCAACGTCCTCTCTCCGCCGCATCGTCCGTCCCTGCCTCCTTCCTCCGCAACGAGACACCCTCGCCCGATATGTGGGCGCACAACTCCCCCAGAGCCACCTCGAACCTCGCCATCGCCGCCCCACTCATCGCTGACCAATCACCTTCCCAGCATCCACGCTCACTGACCCCCAGCTCATCCCTCCGCACGTCCCTCCGCATCGACGATGACGACGAGGAAGACGACCCCTTTGACCCCTTTGCACCCAGCTCTGTTCCCCCATCGTTCCACTCCGTCACCGTCTCCGACTACGACACTGGCTCTTGGCCATCATCATACCCTGCCATACCTCCCTACAACTTCACAGACTCCCCCCCCCCCAATGAAGACAACATAGAGCTGGCTGCAGATGCCATGCTCACAGATGGCATGACGCCGTTTGATGTCCTCACCTCCATTTTCGGCTCCACACTTGCCCCGTCAGAGCTCGAGGACGCCCTCGCCGCCAACGGGTACGACTTTGACCGCGCCATGGCCTGGCTCGTCGACAGACCACCTCCCACTCCCCCGCAGGCACCCCAAATCAGAATGCAGCCCATGGGTGGGAGAGTCACCCTCATCTCCAGGGACGGTGGCATCCGTGGTGGACCCCCTCCTGTTCGAGGTGGCTTCCAGAATGGCCAGCGGTACGGGAACAATGGAGCCGGCCGCGCACGTCCCGTGGCAGGCGGTAACCGTGTCTGTCGATATTTCATGGCAGGAGAATGTCTCCGTGCCGACTGTCGATTCAGGTACATATCTCCAAATCATATCCTAATGCTATCCTGACCCTAATAATCTATACAGCCACGACCTCGAACGTGCGCTGTGCCGCTTCTGGCTGCGTGGCACCTGCGCCAAACAGGAAAACTGCGAGTTCCTGCATCACCTTCCCAAAGACGTCGACATGTCCAACCTCAGCGTCGCCCTCTCCCGCGCCAACGTTCCCCCCGGCACCGGTCCCCTCGCTGCCGTTGTCAACCCTCCCCCCGACGACTTTCCCGTCCTCGGATTCGAAAACAATAACGGTAACGGTAACAACAATGCACGACGCGGTGGGTATGCTGAGCGTGCATACAACGACCCTGGGCGCACACGTTTCTCCGCCGCCGTCAAGAAACCCCTACCTCCCGTCCCCCCAGGCGGCGATGCCACCTCCCTCGCCCGGCGCGAAGCCATCATGGGTCCCTCCTCCTTCTCCGACAACCTGCACCACCGCTCCGCCATCGTCGCCCCTCGCCCGTCCCCCCGTCTCAAACTGCGCCCCCCACAGCTCCTGCCGACGCTCCCCACCGGCCCGGCGCTCAACAGCATGTACATGGCATACCGCGCGCGCGCGCTGCAGCTGGGTGCAGCACGGAACGCGTGTCTGTCGCGCGCGGCAAACGCGTGGCGGCGCGGGGACGGGGCGGCGGCGAAAAGGTTTAGTCGGGAGGGGCACGAGTTGAATGCGAAGATGGGGGTGGAGATGGCGGGGGCGGCGGGGGGGCTTGTGAGGGAGAGGGCGATGGTGGCGGAGCAGGCGGTGAGGGGGAGGGATGCGGCGTGGTCGGACGATCCGGGGGATAGAGGGGCGAGGGGTGTGCTGTGTGGAGGTGGGTTTGGGGTGTGTTTGGGCGTGGCGGGGAGGGATGCCGGTGCGGGTGGGGAAGGGGGCAAGGGCGCGACGACGGCGGAGGAGAGGACGGAGTGTATGTTGGATTTGCATGGGTTGCATGCGAATGAGGCGACGGAGGTGTTGGAGCAGTTTTTGCTTGCTGTGAGTCGTGCTCTCTGTTGTTTGATCAGGAGCTTATACTTTTCTCTGTAGCTCGAGAATGAACATTTCTATGGATTGGGTATGTCTGCTGTCCCCGTAACTCCAGAGCCCGATTTACTAACACACACCAGCATATGCGATCGTAGGCGAGGAGAAACACACCGGCACGCAGGACGTCGCGCGTGGGGCGTCGCGCGCTCGGCTCGCGACTGGTGTCCGCGAGTGGCTGCATCGCTGGGGATACCCCTGGAGCGAGCGCGATGGGATTATATGCATTGACCCATTGACACATGCCTCAGAATAGATGGAAGATGTGTGTTGCGGGGTTGGTTTGGAGAGAGGAATGAAAGACATGCTACGGGCACATTGGAGAGGGAGAATAATTGAGAGAAAAGAAATAGGAAGAGGAGAAGAAGACGGGAAATGATTTTTGTGAAATGACTAAACGCTTCGGCGCGTACACTTACCCCCCACCCCCCTTTGTTGTACTTATGTTTTGTAACGTTTTTTGATATGATTTTTCAAAGAACGTGTTGTCGGAAAGTGTGAAAGCTTCAAGCTGGCTGTGCAAACCACTACAACAGTCAGCATGCGCAGTACATTCATTGCTAACGGTCCTCCGCAGCTATCCAACTTTTCGGAAAAAAAACAATGTACATAGTGTCCTACTCGTTATAACTGACAATCTCGCGAGGTGAAGCTCTTGGTACCAAATTTAAATGCTCACGACTTGCCGGCGGTCGTCGCCTGAATACTAAGCACTTGAACTATCAGATGTGTAACAGAGAGATTCGACTAGAGGCTAGTAAAATTACGACCGAAACGAGAGATACAGGAAATTTGATGGAACATATCAGCACAAAAAAGAACAACTGTAGCATACATACACAAGGACAGGTTTGCGAGAGTCTAATGGGAGCTTTCTTATGAGCGAACTAGCGATAGCGAGCAAAACAGACATACAGCACAGTAGATGAAAGATTACTTATTTGGATAAGAAAGAATATGAAAATCAAGAAAATAGAATAAACGGCAACAACGACCCTCAAACGATTCTCCTCATCACATAGTAAAATCCGCGACAAAATCTTGCCAAGTCGATTGCATATTTCCTTCGGGCGACCCCGATGCACGTCGATGGCCAGGCGGGAGCGGATTCCCATCCAGCATTGGCGCAGAGCCGAAGCCATTAATCCCCCCATTGCCCATCGCAGTACCGTAATCGTAGACAGGGAAGTATTGCGGGAAGGTCTGCGCCGATGTCGAGCCGTTCCCTGTTATGCTCCCTTGCTGCTGTGCATGAGATGTGTGCTGATGCTGGGGGAATTGGTGTGTGTGATTGGAATGGTGGAACTGTTGGTGCTGTGAGTGCGGGATGTACGACGTCGGTTCCGTTTGGAATGTGGGAGAGTTGCCAAGAGTAGACATTCCGTACATCGACACTGGCGATATGTCCCCTGAGAAGGAGTTGTGCGTTGAAGAACCGCCGGCAGAAGATGCAGAGTCGTGTCGATGTACTGAAGATGTTGAGGGCTGGTTGTGATTGTGATTTTGCGACTCAGCGCGAGGAGCGAATGAATCCAGATATTCCCAGACACTGGGATGCACCTGACCTTGCATTGAAGGTGACAGAGGTAACGGCACGACAGGGTTATGAGACGTCGGTGAGCGGTCCAGAATGGCAGGCGAAGACGGTTCTTTCTTGGCAACGAGGCGAGTCTTACCACCTAGGATGGAAAGCTCATCGTCGTCATCCCCCGAAATCGGCGATTCCACCGAGGATATACCATACTTAGTTAGCGGAGACCCTCGTCCATTTTTGAAATCCTGAAGGCTGAAATGAGCCTTCTCTCGCAGGTTCAGCATGATATTCTGTTTCCGGATATCATATCAGGTTAGGCTCGAAGCCTGGTCGATGACGGCAACCAAAGTGACATACCAAAATCTTTCCGGCACGGAATCCGGGTGCGGCTTTCGAGAATAGCTCACATGCAGAATCGAGCTGGACAAGCGCGGACGGCGCCAGACTCATTGACGGGCATCGCGTGACAATTGAGCCCAGCACAATCTGGAATAGCGTGCATCAGTCTTCCGCTGTATAAGATACAGAGAGAAAGGAAAACTACTTACGGCGCAGGAGAACATATGTGTCCATAAGAACCACAATCGTTCGCTGGGTTCCTGGAGTTGAGTGTATAAGTTCCGCATGAGCGCAATGAGCGAGCCCGCACTGCGGTATGCCGCGATTACTGATGTTCCATAGGGACTTCCTAAGGGGTCTTTGGGGTGATCGCTGATCGCCCGAGCGAAGAAGCTCCGGTGGAGGTATAACAAATCTGTTTGTTGAAGAAGACACATGGATACCGCGCTTCAGAAAGTAACCGGGAGACATGTACGTACTCATTTCTCTAAGCGCCAGTACAATATGCCGCTGGAGCGTTAACATAATTGATTCGGGGAATCCACCGGGCCGAGATTCTGAGCTTCCAAAACCGGCCACTTGCAGGACGGGAGGTACTGGGAATGCACGCATCTTGCGGTCGAGTTGTAGAACAGTGGCATAGGTCGGCATCTTGGCTCCAAATGCTTGATCATGCAGAAGGTTCATGCATTCAGATGTGAACCGGTGCTTCCAGGCATGGACTATTGGGCAATAGAGTGAGGTCTAATTAAAGGGAAGACAAGGAATGCTGTGACCTACAAGTTTGCTCATCCGAGGTGTCATTGATGAATGGCATTTTGCAGTCCACGTGTGGTAAAGCGAATGACGGTGGTCGCCCGAAGGTAAGGCATTGCCAAGAATCATAGGTAAACAGTTCCCAGAAAAGCTCTCGTCGTTGTTGCGTTTCGACGGCGTCGATCTTCCAGCGTCCGCTGTCACGATCTGTATGAAAATGATTAAATTGATTTGATTGAAGAGGAAGGCATGATGGGCATTTAGACTTACGCAGTCCAATCTGAAAACAATCGGCCGAGAAGGCTCATGAGGACGAAAAAAGTCCTAAGGAGCAGCAAAAAATAGCTCACACTTTGGCCAACTTTGACTGCAATACCCATTATGGCCCACCGTGCTCCAGAGACGGTTCCATGTCGATCAGCTAAGAACAGGAAGAAAGTCATGAGGTACTAATACCCCCACAATCAGACAGGTGTTCATCAGATTTCCATCGAAACGGACGTACCAAGGCCTGCACAGCGTTGATGGTCGGCTCATCAAACAAAGAGTTGTGAAAGAGGGCTGCCCGTGCCAGTTGATGGTACTTTTCGGCTTCCAAGTTGTAAGCTGGCAGCGAAGTGTTCATAAGCGATCCGATGGCGAGCACCATGAACATGAGCGAGAGGCGGTGGGAAAGAAGCGAATCCTCGGATGACGGCCCGACGTTGGGATCATAGAATTGCCTGAACACTTGTGTGTCAAAAGATTCGAAGGAAATGGGATTGTACCTGTATCCAAACTTAGTTTAAACGGATCCAGAGTTTCAGGAAGCCATTCCAACGTACATCCACGCCGCGTGGCTGTAATAAATGGACCGAAGCTCATGAGCCTTGTCAGCCGGAGGAAGGTACCAGAAAAGCTCTTGCAAACGCGCGCGTTCGCTGTCGGTGGGGAGGTTTACAGATGTGATTGGGAATGCAGAAGCTCGCTTCAGGATATCTGCGGGAAGAATGCTGCGAAGGGCTGCGAGATGGTCCGCCTGGTCACTTTCCTCTGGCGATTCGTTCTACGAAGTACCCTGAGTCATTATACTGCAAGGAGAATCACACCACCACAAACCTGGAGGAAGTACTGACGAACTCGATTTAACCTTTATGTTGGCGGCGGAAAGGATGAAACTCACCCAAGAGTTGGCTATGTGACCATAATATTTTGTGCGGCCCGAAATTCCTATAGAAAGGGACCCAAAGGCATCCACAACGTCAGGATTTTGTTCTTCTTCCTTTACTGGGTTAGTGGCATTGAGTCTGTGGGGCGCAGGCTCTCGCTGTAGAGGCGCTTTTATACGGAGTAGCTCGTCGGACAAAAGTGGGTGCGGTTCTGATGATAAGTGGGAATGTGAAGAGCGCAATGCATCCTCGAGTTGGCGCACGCGCGTCGCGAGTTCTTCAATTTTTGCGTGTAGTTCTGGAGTAGATGCGAGCACGAATCTATCAGGATTGTGAGTCAGGGAAATAAAGATATCCTTGGAGGAGGTCGAGCCACACCGATTTCCTTGCCCAGTGGTAAGAGAGCCCTGCAAATAATGGGGTCAGTGCTGCAAAGGCGCGTAGGAAAACACGGCGTACATCAGGACAGATTGCGCCACAGCCTCGTTTCACACATGATCCACAAGGGATCGTTCGGTCGCAGCGCAGCTTGAGCCTTCAGCATCGACAATGAGGGTGAGCACGACCCGGATAACGTCACGGCGACCCACCTACGGCACTCCGCGCAGCTGAGGCGAGTCGCGCCCTTTCTCCGCTTCTTGACTGGCGCGCCCTGCGAGTTCGGGATGTCCATTCGTTTATCGGACAAGTTGGAAGAGGACATGTAGGCTGAAAGGCTTTGATGATGAGAGCAGGAGGAGAGGAAAGGACAGTCGTGAGTCCTTGGATTGCAATTCCCCGATATCCCAGATTGCCGCGGTCAATCAAAGTTTCGGAGATGGCCGATGCACGATATGCTTCCGTGCGAATGTGGCGATGCATCGCTTACTCATCCCATACTATTCCTCTTGGGTTCTATATTATGTAGGTATGCAAACCATTGTTATAAAATTCTTCTCGATGAGCGTCGGGCAGTTTCTGTAATCCATTTGGCTTTGCTAAGTGATTATCCTTACCTGACTCCCGCCATTGACGCGTTCATAATTCTCACCCATGTTACCTGCCTTCCTGACAGTTGTGTCAAAGTTCTGCTACTTGTCTGACAAATCGGCATGGCACTTGAGCGCTGAGTGTAGGCTCCTCTGGAGACTCATGAGCGCATCTCCGGCGATAGGCGTGTGTTCTTGGCTGGTCGTGACGTTTATATGTAGAGCGTCATTCGTTTGCACACGCACGTTATTCTAAGATGGGTAAGCATGGCATGACCTGGCGAACTTTCTTATCGATTTGTGAGTGTACCATATACCACCTCACTAGTCCCTGATCGAAATACACCCGTGAATCATTATGACGACATGGAGGGTCCATCTAGCCGCATAGCGTTGATGCTCAACGCTAAATTTCGAGTCCCAGAAGGAATCTTGGGGTCTTACTTATACCCTCCACAATATCGAACTCGCAACACAGCGATTGCTACCAAGGACATCGGAAATGCATCACAACAGGTAGGACCTTCGTCTGAGTGAAAGAAAACGCTGATCCTTCGGGCAGAGAGCATAGTGGCGCATCAAATGCAGATGCACTTCAGCTCGGAACAGCCGGGTGATAGACATGAGGCTCTCTTGGCATTGGCTTCACGTCGGCGAGTTCTGTCCCCGACGCCTCCAAGCAACTGAACTTTACTTGCGGGATGTTTATCCCATCTTTATGAATCTGAGGATAGTGAAGGGGCCCCACCTTGTACCGATCTCGTGGATGGCGATTGTAATTTATGGATGAGGAAACGGAGTTGAGGGCACGATCAAGAGGTGATCGTTTTCGGACTTGCCTTTTTGCGGAATATGTTTTGCCTTTTTTGGGTTTTTAGTTTGTATCTGTGACTGTTCGCGAGCCGATCTGGGAAAGGGAACTAAACCAGGTAAAGTATTACATGTGATAGCAAGGTGTACAGCGGGCAACCCTTGCAAGACACAAGTTGGCGAGGGAGTGTGTGATTAGAATGATTGTAAATTTATGTCAGGCGTTACACTGCCCAGTGATACTGAGTATGCTAGATCACTGCACAAAAACATAGGTACATGCGGAGCATAGTAGACAATCCGAGAAACAGGCCTTCAAGACAAGTACTTAAATAACTTGTCATAAATATATGTGATCGTATGACTGACGCGGGCCTAAGAGTGGGTAACACAAAGCGATAAACGTGATGCTGATATATACGATGCGGTGCGATAATGCCGATTAAGGAAGATGTGGTATTCGTTATGCGTTGTTCGTGTCGTAAACGTGTTCCAAAGGCAAAAGATCAAGGCTCTGGGTGAAAAAAAATCATGAGGCAACTATGCCCTGGTTATTGGGGGTATATAGGGTCTCTTTCGACAATTCAAGACTGTTGTTGCTGATATCAGAGAGATTTGTAACGTCGCGCACAACAATGTTTGTGTTGACTTCGTTGGGTGGGCTGATGGGTTCAGCCATTGAAGACGAGTCAGACACGCTGTACATAGAATCGCGGATGCTTATTGCAGCATTGGACTGCAGCGGCGACATAGCAGCGGGAGGAGTCGAGTGGATCGATGATGTGACAGACGAGGCGCTACTTCGAGAGCTGAAGAATCCGCCGATCTTGCGAGAGAGCGGCGTTGCGGATATAGGCATTTGGGGTGAGGAAGCCATGGCGGGAGATGCAATTGTGGCTGATTGAGGAAAGGTCGGCGTTCGCGAAGCGGCGTCTTTCCACAGCTTGAATCCCCATGCTGTAGCAGCGCCAGTTTTCTTTCCCTCGTCCTCCTCGTCCCCTTTCGCCATCGTCGGTGGAGGTGGCAGCTTCATTGATGTCATATCACTCGTCTCTGACCCTCCGATGTTGTTCTCTGCAATGAACTCCCGCAACGCCTTTACACACGTCTCGGACGCCTCTCTCGCCTCGGTCGATTCGCTCAACTCATGCTTCGTCATCTCCAGCTCGTTTTTCACCGTCCGTACCTCCTTCCGCAGTGCGTCCATATCCGCATATAGTTGTTCAGAAGGGGCCGAATCCAATTGTGACGGCGATGTTCGATCAAAGAGGCCGGAATAGCGCCTCGAGCTGCTGGGCGGGTGAGTGTCGGGGAATGCTGACGACTGCGCGTTTGGACTCGTGCTGAGCCCGAGACCAAGACCGCTTGTGCCAGAGTCGGAGACGGAAGAGATGCGTCGGTGTCCGTGGGTCGGCCGAGCCGTCAAGTTGCCCGTTAGAGGAGTGAAGGAGGCTCGCTTCGAGGACGGCGTGCTACCTAAAGAGGGTATTCCTGCGCGTGACATGTCGAGCGGCATTGGTACAATAACACTTTGTCGCCGATTCTCAGTTTGAAGGCGCATCAAACCTCGCCTAAAGTTGGAGAGTCAGGTACAATAACATCGATAGATTCGCATCGGTGTAAGTAGCTCACCGGCTCTCCTCGACCTTCGTACGAAGCAAAGCAATCGCCTCCTCATCGTCCTTCAGCTTCCTCTTCGCATCGCTCAGCTCGATTTCCATCGCGGTCGCCTTGTCGATCATATGCTGCAGTGCATCCTGTAGTTCTGCTTCGTGGGAGTGCGAGAGCGCAACCATCTCCTTCAGCTCGTCCCGATCCTTGGCAACATCAGCGAGTGACTGCTGAAGTTGCTTCACGATATGTGCGAGAATTTGGGGGTCGAGTGATTCACGTCTCATGCTATCCGCGGTGCTATTCAGATTAGTCTGTGCGGCGGCGGTGTCGGCGGGCGGCGTGGGCGGATATGCTTCCATGTCGAGTTGGCGTTCGAGTTCAAGACTGAGATCTATGGAAAAGTGTCTTTTGGCGGCAGCTGAAGACCCGTCGGCGGAGAGTGGGGCCTCGAATTCGATGGATTGCACATTGTGTTTGTCAAAATTACGCATGATGATCGTGAAAAAGAGAAACGGACACCAGCCACCACGACAACAATTCAAATTGCCACCATTATTCCGATGTCACGTGCACACGGTTTTCCGTTCATTTCAACATAATCATTTCCTGATTCCCCACGTTTTCCTTGCCTACTTTACCATA
>JABCKG010000346.1:0-12432 GCA_018851835.1 Hypsizygus ulmarius | reverse complement strand
AAATTAATTTAAATTAAATAAATTAAATCGAAAGAGGGGAGGGAGAGGAAAGATCATCTCCTCGCGATTGACACAGATAGTCGTTTGTCAAGAAATTGATATCTCGCACCTCGTAGCGATCTTCTTATTTTTCTGGCGTGCCTTCGGCACGTGAGATTTTCCCGTGGGTCACGATTTCGCCTGATCTGCCATGGATGTCATGGACGACAATGTTTGCTCTTGGAAGAATGAGAACTGAATCAATTGTGCTCAAACAAAATATGGGCTCTGTATGACTTATTCCTTCAGGAATGGCATCTGTGAAAGGACTTGCAAATGAGTTGCAGCTGTTAAATGGCAAAAGTCATCACCAATGGACTGGCCAGCAAGAAGCATAAAATCTACACCCCCTACTCTTCTCTTGCCCACTTCACTTACAAACAGAGTACCACACAATGAGAACAGGCTGATAGATGGGTTAATAATCTTTGAATTGGCCATTGCAAGTACTGTACTAATACGACCTACTACTCGCGTAATGCGTAACAAGGGGTCACGAGCCGAAGAGATTTCGAGTTTGTAACGCGTAATTTCTGGGCACAAAGAGCGTTACAAACCAACAATTTACCGGCCGAAAATCAAAAAAATTTCTGGGCGCTCAGTCAATTTCATTGGTCATTAATCATTTAGGTAGGTATGAACAGATTTTCATCTTGTAACGCATAATTTTGGGTCATGAACTCATGAACTAGTCATGTATTTTGGTAACGCGTAACATCGGGCGAGTAGTTGGTCGTATTAGTACAGTATACAAATTTCATAACTACAAATAGGCAGAGCCAAATGGTTAAATTACACTTTTGATGGTCAGAAAATAGCCCCGAGATCCCGGGAAGCTCAGGGGCATTGTCCAGCATCCACCTCCAGATACATACATATTTTCGCGACTAGCAATGCAGTATCGAGCGCGCAGCGATTGAATTCGGGTTCAGCCACACGGTTTGTTTGCGTGAGTTACTTTTGTTTGTTCATAGTTATATTTTTCAAACTCAGTTACATCGTCATCACGCCCCAGCCATAGAATGACTGCCGCGACCACCGTCTCTCCATCGTCCGGGCCGCCGTGTTGAAACTCAGCCGGAAACGACCGCTCACCAGTTGCCGGCTTTGAATCGGCCCCGCTGCCCGGGCACTCAAACCACACAAACGCAAATACAAGCGTTTTTGATGGGGGTCACGTGTCACTAAGAAATCTCGAGCACTAAGCAAATAAAAGGGGAGCAAGCTCCCCAATAAATTAATTGAAGTAGAGTCTATAAGCAACTGCAAATAACGCCAATCGAGCTCGATGTGAATTTCGAGTTCTCCTACCGCTACTCGTTCATACTACATCTGGTGAGCACTCTGGTTGGAACTATCTAATTATGCCGATCACCCATCTGGTGGCGTCCTTGACAGGAAAAGCTGACACCATCCACGACACGCTGCCCAATTGTGTCTCGGCAACCTATTCGTCAAACACAACGCCTCTAGGGGTTATGGAGCAAAGCATACGCACTCGTCTTATGAATGCTGAATTCAAGTTTAGCGAATTAGAGGCCCAAATTGCTTCTGCTCAACATGTCCTGGACACTCTTAATCGGCAACGTGAAAAAGACATCCAGGGGTTATGTGTACTCCGAGCGGCTGTTGCGCCCCACAATAAGCTGCCTCCCGAACTTCTTTCGGAAATATTCGAGCACTATGTCAGTGAACCCGTCGTCATTCGCTCCAAGCAGCCCCAAACGATTATATCGCCGCTGACTATAGCTCACGTATCATCTAAATGGCGCTCCATTGCTTTTTCAACACCCACTCTTTGGAATCGGGTCCTCATCGACTGCGGCGACTGGACAAACATGGGCGCACTCACGGACGTTGCCCATAGTTACCTGCAATTTAGTGGATCCATGCCAATTACCCTTCAAACCACGGGCTCTTTCTCCCATCACCGCAGTCATGCTCTGTTGGACAAATCCGATCTCATCTTGAATCTCGTTCTTCCCTTCGCTACTCAAATCCGACATCTTACCTTGTCCTTTCCTGCCGTTT
Organism: Hypsizygus ulmarius; assembly: GCA_018851835.1. Lineage (NCBI taxonomy): Eukaryota > Fungi > Basidiomycota > Agaricomycetes > Agaricales > Lyophyllaceae > Hypsizygus > Hypsizygus ulmarius. The sequence continues at coordinate 10,362 of JABCKG010000346.1, read as the reverse complement.
GGACGCAGAATGCCCTTGACTCGCACATACCAGGGTTCATATTTCATTCTTTGGAATCAGTCGAATTAATCTACAACGCGTCCCAATATCGGGATATCCAATTTTCCCGAGCGATGCGAATTTTCGGAAATGCACCCCGACTTCGCAAGTTTTCGATTACTATGGGGCCTGAGTGGCCAAGAATCGGATCCAAAGACATTTTCGACCTTCCGTGGTCAAATCTCACCGAGCTCCATTTTACCCACATTATCATCCCCATCACACTGATTCCCGTAATTCTGCGCGAGTGCACTCAACTCGTGAAATGTACGTTAAGTGTCGCCAAGGAGCTCGTTGACCCGATCGCACCGTTCGTCCCGCTGTCAGACTTGGTCATGCCTACCGTTCGCTCCCTGACGCTTTACAATCCGATGAACTTTGACTACGACAAGTACTTGGAAAGAATCTCGTTCCCCAACCTGGAGTGTCTCATCGCGACAATTGGTGGAGAAGGTCGTAATGGAAAGAAGTGGTCGCAATCGCAGTTTAGTGCCATCATAGCACGCTTTGGCTGCTCCTTGAAGTCGCTCTCCACCACAGGCGATATCGACCACGCTGATATCGAGTCTGTGTTGGGCGACGTCCCATCCTTGAAGGAGCTCAACGTGCAGCACGGTCAATCCATTTCACCTTCTACCTTGAGGTTGCTCTGCAATGGACTCATTGCACCGAACCTCGAGGTGTTGAAGTGCGTCGTCGATTCAGATATGCTGTTAGACTTTGTCGACATGCTCGACTGCCGGTACATCCCCCCCAAATACCGCTCGTCGTACACAGGTATCCGATCTGTGGTCATTTGCTGCGAGACCCATACGCAGGTCTATTTGGATGTTAAAGAACGTCTGCATGAGTTCTGTGCCAGAGGACGAGACATCGTCGTCAGAGATAAATGGGATCTTGCATCGCAGTCCCTCGACACGGAATATTACCCTTTCGCCTTTTAACTTTGTTCATGGCTATATTGAATGGACTATGATTACAGTACTGCAATCACAGGTTTTATTTTTTACATTGATGATCACTCCTGCTTTAAATTATAAACACCAGGTGCTCTAATGAGATATATTGATCCGGGGTAACATATATCGTTAATGTATTTGTACATACACTTTGTTAAATGATTCCAACCTTCTGAAGTCGTTCAAAGGCTATCAAGAAATTCGCGCAGAACCTCCCCAAACTGCTCAGTCTCGTCGATCATAGGTAGATGACCTGCATCTGCGATTTCGACGTACTCTACAGCTCTCACCACATCGTTTTTACATCTCACAGCATTCCACTCTTCTCTAAGTTGCTTTAGTCCAATGCCCACCTTTCCTCCACCATCGAGACTTCCTGCAACGAGGAGCACACGCTCGATGGGACTTGCGAAAAGTAGCTGGGATTCGCCTGTGAGTAATCGTATCAGTCACGGATGAAAGAAGAATAAGATCGACCTACCTTGTGTTAAATCATAGTCTGAGAGCGCAGCAGCACCAGAAACGAAGCCATCAACGGGAGTATTCTCCACCATCCTCTTCACCCAATGGTTCCTCTGTTTCTGCTCAATCTCCCCATCCGCACATTTCGATCCAGCCGCAAACCACCGCGGAACAGTAACTCGAGCCAAGTTCCCCATACCGACGTTCAGAGCGTATTCTGGTCCTTTCCCAACTTCGCCACTTTTGACGCCTTCCTTCAAGATTTCATCTGCACTGACATCGCCATATACCATCCCAATTCTTTCTGCCCATGCCTCGCGGTTCCCCACGGGTGTTTTGGCAGAGGTGTCGCAGGCCACCACGCTGCGTGCCAGGTGCGGGAATGTACGAGAAAATGCGAGCGCTACTGCGCCGCCCTGAGACACTCCGACTACAGCGTGCACAGGTGTTGCAATGTTCAACTTCGAAAGGAATTGCGCGATATCGGAAGCGAGCGATGGGATTGTGGTTGGATTCGAGGGTGGGGGTAGTGTCGAGAGGCCATGTCCGCGTTGGGAGTGGATCAAGATATTATATGGAGTCCGTGACTTGCCAGAAATAGGGTCTGGAGTGTCGAACAGGAGGTAAGGAATCAGATATGACCACATCGAAAGATCAGTCAAAAGGGAGTTCGAAAAGACGATCCAAGGAGCGGAAGGTGTTGAGACGAGTGTGACGGCATGGATGGTGTGAGTAGTGTCCGTTGACGAAGGAATAGTTACAAAGTGCTGTTATATGCTTGTGAATAGCTGCCAGACCTTAGCATTACCGCTACGTCTCACCTCTTTACGCTCTAAGGGCCAGGGAACCTCGTCGTCTGACATGCCTGCAACGTCGAGAGAGACAAGAAAACGAGAGACCATATTGTAAGTGGCGACCACAGCAGCTGCCTCCACAAGCAGATCCTTGGTCCCTTCCTCCACATTGTCAGGGTCAGACTCACGAGCACAAGCCTCCAAGTCCTTCGTCAACGCGTCTGTGACCGATTTCGCCACCTTCACTTCCCTGGTGCTTGCATCGGCGAATAATAGTGCCGAAGTCTGGAGTGAAGAAAGAATTGCTCCCGAGGGTGACAGTGGGGTATCCGTGTCCCGTACAACGTAAAGCTGCGCTGTGGTAAGCCCATTGTCACGGCCGACACGCTCGTGCTGGATCCACTCGAAAGCCGCGTGATTGATAGCAGCGACGCGCAAAATCTACAGCGGCAGATGAGACTGCGGTTGTAAACATAAAAAGCACCAGTTGCATACCATTAGTTCGCGGACATCGTCTGGTAGATTTCCTTCCGTCCGAATAGCTCCTAGCAAGGTATTCCAACCGTCGGCCACAGGCGGAACATGGAGAAGCGCGGCATCGAGAGGTGTTAGTCCTCTGGCTCCACGGCGAACCCGGATAGCATCAGCAATGGAGGATGCACCGGGTGGCGGATAGCGTCCTGGAATGATTCGCGAGGCTTTGTTAGTGGCCATCGTTAGTTAGAAGAAAAAGAGATAAACTCTGAGATCTGAAGTTGTTTGGATGAGAGATTTCCGATCGACAACGTGTCGGGAGTCCCGGACCATGGTTCCGCCAGCCGCGCCGTTCGGACGATATAACATCCGTTGGTCGTGAAGTATGTGGATAGTATATATATATAAGTTCTGGAGGGATCTAAGAGCTACACAAGGATGACAGAAGAGACGTTAATCGATACAGTGGTAGAACGACCGGGAAACTACTAATACAAGACAGATTTGAGCGGGTGGCTCCTATTGATACACAAAATGCTGAAGGGAAACGTGAAGGGAGTTAACATAGAAAAAAAGGAATGGAATTATGTCTTGTCCATTCACCCGAAGTTCCGGCCAGAGAGGAGCAAGACGGTGGCAACTACGGAGGCTTCTAAGAGTCCCATCTGCACAGCCTGAGCAGTGATCTCAAGCTTTGCGGCGTCTTGCTCAGTGGTGACTCTGGCGAGCAGATCTGGTGGATTCGGACTGACGGTGAAAAGCTGCGAAGGATTCAAATCAGAAACATCCTGCTGCTGCTGAGATTATGCTTACGCTAATAATTCTATCGCGCGTAACCCACGCGTACCACTTTCCATGAACTTGCATGCTTCTATACCTGTTGTTCAGAAACTTTAGCTATATTGTACCTTCAACAATGATATTCGACATACCCCTGGTCGCGTGACAATTCCAACCAACGCGCAGCGCCCTGCTTGGATATTACGCCGTATATCTCGAGGGACGGCTGCTGGTGCCATTCAATGATGGCGAAGGCTTGGCCAGCCCTGCGAAAAATAGTAGCTGCACCATAATTAGGAGAGTTCGTCGTGACTTCGAAATATTTCTGCGACTGGGGTCCAACGACCGTGCAATTCAAAATGGTGGGGTTGAACGAAACAAAAAGGAAAGTGAGGATTTTTGGTGGAGAAGAAGGGGCCGCGCTGGGAAGAGCGCCGAAGACAGAGGGCTGAGGAGGTGACTGACTACCCCATACGCTGTTGTTGATTGAAAGGGGGTTCTCCGGATTGGACCAACCACCTTGAGCATATGGGTTGTTCGTAAACATTTCTGCAAGGCCTAGAGATGCTTAACGAAAATGTCGAAGGGGCGACGATAGTGAATGACCAGACTCGAGTGCTGGATTCATATACCATTCAAGTCGACTACACTGAGTAGACTAGAACGCCAAACATGTTCGCAATGGTCCTTCGTTGACCGCGAACCTTCGATGTTACCTCAACCGCACGCCCGAGGGCGCAGAAGTTCTAGTCCTTAGTCAAACATCCACGAGGGAATCCCAGAAATTGAAACTAAGGGTCAACCCGGAGGAGCGTTGGTCGGGTCGAATTTCCTACACAGGAAATTCGCCCAGGTGTCCTTATTTCACTTACAGTAATTGTCTGGTGGATCTGACGCACTTCGTCCGCAAGGCTATCGGTGTGGTAGGTCACAAATGATCCGAGCTCTCGCGTGGTCGAATCCAGGGTATCAAACACGGGGCGGCAGAGATCGACCAGCGGCGAAAGAATCATTGACAGAGATACGGTGATCTCGTCGGTCACCTAGCGTAAGCGACTGGAGATTGCGGAAATGTTGCATTCTCGCCAAACGACTTCGAAACCATGTGTCGGATCTGTCGGGGGCAGTGCTGAAGGAAATCCTCCACTATGAAATACTTCCCTCGCAAGACTGGCTGCATCATGAGGTCAGATGCACCGGAGAGACGTCAACTGGACTCATGTGGAGTCAAATTGTAAAGAAGTATCGATATGCTGTGGGCTATAAAGCTTTTACTGACTTTCGCGAATTGTATTAATCTTCGTAACGGAGAAGTGGTCAGAACATTGCTTAGAATATAAATGGACGCATACCATTCTCTCTGGATATGTAACAACCCTTTTGAAGTTTCCTTAGATGCCCGGACAGATCCAAGGAACACGCCCTGTTGTTGCCAAAAGGTGATAGCTACAGTATTCAACGTGGCATGAATCCAGTTTGAAGCAGGACATATATCTGATTTCGTACCTGGATTGTGGGCGCAAGGAGCGCATAACTCTTGCGGATGTTAGGTGATGCGCTTGCAACTTTTAACACCTCATGGGATGAGCCCCAGAGGTCACGTCGTTAAGAGAGGTCTGAGTTTGCAGTCCAAGGCAATTTTCCTCAATTAAGAGTCTCCGAGGCCCAAATTGATTGATTTGCTTCCGCTTCGGCCTTCGGGTACAATACTTGCCGGCACATCACCCGGCCTCACCTCATCTGAGACCATTATGACCCTTCAAGACCTCTAAACACTATCCCTTTAGCTTCAAGAACTGCGTAGAAAATGTAAGAACGGAAGTCAACTATCGAACAATCTTGATCTTTGACCTGCTCCCCGAGGCGAACGTGGCCGACAATCAGTGAAAGGACATCTCCTCATGAACGCCATGTTTTGATTGGAAATCGATTCCTATTTCTCATGTACAGCTAGGTACGTACATATGATGCTGGTAAAGGAGTGTGTGAGTCGGATGCTACGGATCAATGCAATGCTAAGGTGTACATTGGGATGCCATACGCCGAGGTTGACCGTGAGCAGAAGGCAACATAATCATGATCATAAACTGCGGTCATAAACGATTGGTCGTGATTGCGGGGTGACAGGTAGTGAAGGTAAAAGGAGAATGTGCTAGTGACTTGGAGAACTATGATTATGGTGGATACATCATGGGAAGCATACGATGGAGAGCATGAAAGCAGGGACAGATGCAACAAGCAATGGGATAGGATGATGGGGAAAGATGCGACGTGGTGGTGATTCTGGCAGAGGAAATTGGCAGCCTCAAGCTGCATGAGGGCGGAAGTCGAGGACAAGCACTTTCTGTAACCCCATCACAGATGGGGAGAGGTGGTGAACGGCCATCAACTCACAGCAGAGAATTTGGGATGGAAAGGCATTACAGCGGTTAAACCTAAGTCGAAACAACAATTGAGTTTTTGATTAGCAGCTAGGGTAGCATGCGCACCTAGAACATTATAATTCTCTGCCAGCTCAACCACAGGTGACGATAGCCAGCGGCGACGACCTTCTCGTCCTCTCGAAGGTAACCCCCCTTCGTTCTGAGCTCGGGGTGGATGAAAAATTCCTTCGAGCTTTATTCCGCAAGATGAGAGATGCGATCAAGTGCGCTGAACTTGGGGATGGACTATCAGGAAGTGGTAGTGGTGATAAAGATCGCTGGTGTGGTGTCCGGAAGGAAGCCGATGAGCAGCTATGGTTTGGACGTGTCTCGATGTCAACATCCATATCGATGGAAACGAGTGGCATATGATCCTCATCGGAATCAACATCCATCACCGAATCCTGAACACTCACTTCGCGATCAAGATCGACCACATCCTTCTCCTTGCATTCGCGAGCAAGAAGATGCGTTCTGAGACGGCTCGCCAGGAGCCAATCCTGCGTCTCCAGAATCGCCAACTGTTCAGTTCCTTCCCCTGATCGCAACCCTCCCTCGGCCCGCCGCTTCAGAATACCACCAGCGACATTCCGTTGCACAAGCGCCAAAAATCGCAGGTCTGAAGAACTGTAGACTGAAGGTCCCTTGGCATTTTTGTGCAGTCGAGGACGTTTCCTGGGAGGTTGGCAAGCCGGCTCAGATTTCGAAGAACAGTCTGAGGCCTTGAAAGGGGTCACGGGCTGGAGAAGACGGGCCGTGGAGCGCTTCCTACGTTCCTGCGTGATTCCAACGACTGGCGATGCACGAACTCTGGGCTGCGAAGGCGCGTCTGGGGACGATCTGAGGAGATCAAGGCAAGTCCGATCAGGCTGGCTGATCGAGGTATCTGCAAAGTCCGTAGGCGACGAAGGAAATGGAATCAAGTTTGTAGTCAAAGGAGCAGACGTCGATGGAAGTGATGAGATATTGATACATAGACCGTTAGTGTAAACACTCGCAAGCGAGACGGTACAAGTCGATGGAGATTTTCGCGAGCTCAGCTTAGCAACGAAACGATTGGGCGTAGGACGTAAGTTGGAGCGACAGCTGTAAGTCGAATTGGCCAAGGCGACGCGGGGACACGACATCTTAAAGACGGGACAGCGAAGGCTCGGAACAGACTCGAGACCAAACGTTGCAACGTGCTGTCCTTTATATAGGTTAGATCCATCATGTGACCGTGATCAGGGCACCTTTGAATATCAACAACACCAATTGCTGCAGCCACGAGTTGCCACGTCGGTCCAGACCAGACCGAAATCCACCAGAAACTCACCGAATTCCTAATCCTCGTTTATTCGTCACCTAACCGCCAGACTGAGAGTCGTCCGCATCCAATAGTGTCGAAAGATTGGCCATTGGCACTTACGGGCGAAACTATGCGTTGGTAATATATAGTGATACCACTTTGGCCAGACAACACGTCAAGTTGCCTTGCACAAGGTGTCAATGACATCCACAAAGCATGCTCGCAAGGTCCCCGGTCTTTTCTCCAGTGCAATATATGCGGTGGCGAGCAGTCAAGAAACTGAGGATATCTGATAACGGAGTCTTTTGAATGACCTCCCGGTCACGTCGCAGTTGCCACCAGATATGAACCCGCCAACGACCTGTCATCGCTGCTCCCGACAATGTACGGTTCATCCAATTGACTTTTGGACTATCTGCGTCACTTTGGAGAAAGGAGCGCCCTCGTTCAAACGGTCAATGCTTTCATGAGTATCACAAGTGCAATCTGATCTATAACCTTTCGCCTGCGCAGGATTTGCCAACACAGCTGACAAAAGTACTGTTGGTCTATCCTGACGACTTGACCTCGAATATAGGCGCCGATGAACCAGGAGGCATCAGACTTGAGTCTTTGGACAAGGCGGCATGGTCAACCAGGACAATGTCTCGTGGATTATGCGCCTTTCAGGGCCATCCAGAAAGCGCCACCAAGTTGCCTTTTTTCTTGAACTGAAGCCTGCATATCGACGTCGGGGCGAATGTCATCGTCGACCCTTCGAGAGACTTCAGTGGAGGACTTTTAGAATCACGGCTTTGAGCGAGAAAGGTGAGACGGTCGTATTTCACATAATCAGGGGAACTGAACTTGCAGGCCCTGTCTGAGGAAGCTGTGCAGTTGCTATCCGGACAGCCTTTGGTGTTATGATGGAGGAGCATCGCGATTCCCCTGCGATCCGCCCATGCCCGAGCATATCAATTTGATCACTCATATCTTGTCCTTCTTTAACAGCGAAATTGCTGGAGTTGCAGGAAAGACAGCAATGCTGTACTGTTCCTTCTCAAAAAGAAACCGCCCTCCACGGGACACTGTTTGAACCATCGACGTGGCGAGAAGTAAGTCTTAACCCAGGTCTACTCCAGGAGCTACACATCTCACCCAATTCATGATCTAAGACCCGAGCAATCTTCGAGCTCTCATCATTCTCACTAAGGGAACATACATACTCCGGCACATTGGACAGAGCATATGACAACGATAGGTTAGTCACTGACTTGGCTGAAAACCCCAAAAATACGCCGACGACCAACTTCCCAGGACCCAACTGCACGCAAAAGTTTTCCATTTTGGCAAGATCGTCAAAATAAATGGAGCCACCGTGATCCCAGCGACGGCACCAATCGGCAGTTGTACGCGCTACTTTCAAACGTGATCGCAAATCGCCATCACAAACTCTGATACATAAGCCAAGGACATCAGGATGGTATAAATTCACCTCCAGCGCTTAATCGCGTTCTGCAGGAACGGCTGGTCCTTTCCCCTTCGTTGATCGAAACCCTCTTCCCGCGAGCTGCACTCCCACCACACGCACCTCCCTTCATATTATCATCGCGATGCGCTTTACCACTTTATTCACCGTCGCTCTCGGTGCTCTTGCAGCAGCACCTGCATCGCTCTCACAGCCACTCGGCTACGACGATTATGTCTATACCCGTGCCCTTGCGGTAGATTCCGAGGACGCAATCATCGCACGCCAGCTTGGCGAGGTGATGATAGAAGCGATGCAAGAACGGGGTTTGGTGGGCGAAGACATACAGGACGTTGAAGCTCGTTTTTTCCATTTAAGTGAGTAGCCTGTCTTCGAGCTGACCGCTGTTCGAGTTGAATCAACGCGATATCATTCTAGTTGGAATGGCGTTAAGGAAGGGAATAGGAGCGATAGTGAGAAAGAAGAAGCAGAAGGCGGCGCATAAGGTGGAGGATTCGAAGCATAAGAAGGAGGAGGAGAAGAAGAAGAAGGAAGAGGAGAGGAAAAAGGAGGAGGAGAGGAAGAAGAAGGAGGCGGGGAAGAAGAAATAGTTATGTTCCTATTCTTGTTGCTTGTTTCGTTCTTCAATGCTTGTTGCAAGGGTTGCGAGTGAAAGTTATAGAAGTACGAGATAAATTGTTGGGGAGGTATCAAAGTGCCGAGGTATTTTTGAAGACCGGGTGCAATTTCACAGTACTTAGCGGAGTACACAGGTTTGCATTTGGAGGCGGTGACCGGCGTATGGGATGTTAAAATTGACTTCTTCTGATGATTTTTGACAGGTTCGTCTTGAGGATGTCTGCCGGCATTTTATCCAGCCACTGGTAAATCAACCGAAAACAGAAGAAAGGGAGCGTGCATGTGCGCGACGGCGCGTAGAATAGACTGTAGAATTTGACGTTAAATGCAGGGAAAGACCAAGGAAAGACTGTCTGGTTTTGTATTCCTCAAGAGGTGAGTTGAGAACCGGAAAGAGCTATTTTGGCAAATTCTACGCCGCTTACTCCCATATCGTGAGCATGCACTGCACGGAGATAAACTTGATACCAATGAAACTATAGTATGCAGTGGCCTGTTGTGTGACCAGTCACACTGTGCAAATTTGGCATCGCGTATTAGGGTTTCGTGAATAACTCCGTCGGACTTGTCAGAGAACCCGTATATGAAAAAGTCTCCCAATCTAAAGTTATCTTGAGGAACTCGGGGAACTTGGGAAACTTTGATGGGAAACTTGGGAGACTCGGCCGGCACGGGGATAGCCGCAACTGTGATCGGGCGCGTAATCCAAATCGGGGGCGCGCGCCTTTTTGCTTTCCACCTTGACTTTCCCAGTCGCCTGCTCCGCTACTGCTTCGCTCATCCTCTCCCGCGCAAGGCGATTTTTGGCGGGTTGATTGTTGACTGAGGTAAGCTTCATGATGGTATATTTGAGAGACTGATAACACCATTTGCAGCTGAGTGCAGTGATTCAACACCATAACCCTCTCACAAACCCCCGTCTCCCTTGCAGGGTACCTCGATAACTACTTGCACTATGTGCAAAATACCACCTGATTACTCGCCCACCACGTCTTCTCACCATCTTCACTGCTTCCAACAGGGGCAGGTAATACATATCCCCTGACCTGCCAATTCT
>JABCKG010000345.1:0-12464 GCA_018851835.1 Hypsizygus ulmarius | reverse complement strand
GTCCGACTCCCTCCACACTTACTCTAGTGCTCTAAGAAATTGGGAGTACACTTTAGAGGTCCATTTAAATGTTTGTTTAAAGTTTGAACTGCGTAGGATAAGCAGACAGATGTGTAGAAATTGAAAAGCAAGATATTTGCATTTCCCGATAACCCATAGTATGCCTCTCGTATTGGTGCGTCAGTTCATCCGGTTAACGATCGACCGCACCGAGATCAAAGAATTTGATAGGTTACTGGTGTCAATGGTTTTGTCGCTTCGAACATCGTCCTGCAAGCCCTCAAGTCTGGATATAAAGTTAGAGGGTATGCTAAAATTGCAAGTCAAACGAGTGAAGGAAGCTCTTATATTTGCAGCACTCTCCGAGGCCGAAAGATCGAAGCAATTCGCAAGGCCGTTGGCGACAAGTTCCCTGGTCTCGAGCTCGTCCAGGTTGATGATGTTGGCACCAGCGATTTAACTGACATTTTGAAAGGTGGGACGCTTTCAAGTACTTTGATCCGAACAACTGATTTTCTTGAAAATCAGGCATCGACACGATCATTCATGTTGCGTCTCCCTTGCCGTTCGGTTTGGATCCTGAAGGAAACTTGAAGGTACTTTCTAGGTGCCTGGGCAGATTGGAGGAGCACTGATTTCCTTTCAGGTTGCCACTGAAGGCTATCTTAACGTTCTTCGTCATGCTGTCAAGAACAATATAAGTAAAGTCGTCATCACAGGCAGCTGGGCCGCAACTATCGATCGTGAGCCCATATCCTATGTCTCGATGCCGATTTTGAACGCGTTGATACTCAAGCATCTCTGAAGCAAGCCTTCGAGGGTCTCGTCAGGACCGAGAAAGGTACTTCTTTTATACGAGTGTCTCCAAGGTCGTTCATGTCCAATAGATTGGGGTAACGTCACCAAGGAAGAATTCCTGAGTGGGGAGCATGACATCATGTGGTCCTATGTAGCTGCAAAGACCCTGGCCGAGCGCGCCGCTTGGGATTTCGCGGAGAAGAATCCCGCCTTGGATCTCGCCATACGTATGTTTGTCTTGCACTTCGAGACATCTGTACTCATGAGAACAACCGCCGATCGCAGTTCTCCCTCCCTTTATATTCGGACCCTTCGTCCCCGGCTTGGGAACCCCTGCTCCAGGCGCGCTGACCTCCAATCAGCACATCTACACCCTCATTACGGGGACCGTGCCCCCGCCGCTTCCCCCTGTCTATATCGATGTTCGCGATGTCGCCCGTGCACACGTTGCTGCCCTCAACGTCCCGCGCGCTACGGATAATGTCCTGGACAAGCGCTTCCTGATCTCAGGTGGGACCATGATCTGGAAAGACGCGGTGGAGTACTTGCAAGAGTCGCGCAAGGACCTTGCAGGTCGTTTACCGCCTCTCGACGCTGCGTTCCCGTCTTTCCCTGGACCAGTGACTACCATTGACGTGGCTCGCGCGAAGGAGATTTTGGGTATGAAGGAGCACATTGGTTGGAAGAAGACCCTCGAAGATGCTGTTGATAGTTTGTTGAAGGCGGAGAAGGGCTGGATCGTTCCCGCCGCAGCTTAGATGGAACTTCAAGTGCAAGTGTTTCGTGCAACTGGTTATGTAGCAGGTTTGTGATATGCAAAGTTGTCGTCTTGAGTGTCCAGTAAAATAAGAATGGGAAGTTTAAGTTACAAAAAAGATATTATGAAGACACGGCTAACGCTAAATGTTCAGGCCCCTCAGTACCCACATCTTTCGGGGGAAAACCCCAGACAGTTCCGTTTTGAAGGAATGTGGGGAAAGCCCTGGGAAATTGCTCCTATTTGTGATCGTCACCGTGTGTGAAGATGAAACGCCACTGTCACTATCAACGCCGCCCGAAAGCTTGGATGGTACACAGAAACCCACATTGACACCTGACATGATACTCGGCCGATACTGAGTTTTTGCCTGAACCTCCAGTCCTTGCCTTATATCTGTTGAATAAGTTTCTCTTCCGCATGGCTTCCAAGCCGCCGACACAGTATCCTGGGTTGCTCAGCTCTCCACGGATCACCACGCTCATTGCATCTTTATTCGTAGCACTCAGTTCGGGTTCAAACTACGTGCGTTACATGTTTCCTTGCTGTTGTGGCAATGCTGATAGAAAGATGTCGTATACGTCAGGTCTTTTCTGGTGAGCGCTGATGCCAAGTTCCGGGATGTCGCAGAGGAATGGGACTGACGACCTCCCAGCCTATGCACCTCAACTAGCAGCCCGGCTCCAAATTACCCACACGCAGCTTAACATCGTTGGACTGGCGGGGAATGGTTCGTCTCTATCGGTTCTGACATTATATAGAAGTTGCTGACGACTTATAAAGTTGGTGTGTACAGTAGCGGGCCATTCTGGGGACGGATCGTGGACTCGAGAGGACCACGGATCTTGCTTGTTTCCGCCTTCATCCTCCTCCTATCAGGATACTATGGCATCAAATACATATTCGACACTGGGTTCCCACCTACATCAACAGCAATATCGACATTGACCCTCTGCCTTCTTGTGGCATGCAGTTTCATGACTGGTGCGGGCGGTAATGGCAGTTTCACCAGTGCCGTCAACTCTACAGCGAGGACATTCCCAGACAAAGCCGTGAGTGATCAATATTGCGTTCATAATACATTTCCTGACAGATATGATAGCGAGCGACGGCCACCGGAATAGTTATTTCAGGTTTTGGCCTATCGGCATTCTTTTTCTCCACGATCTCGCGCATCTCTTTTGCAGGCAACACGTCGTCCTTTCTCCAGCTTCTCGCTCTAGGCACGTCAATGCCCATGATAATGGGGTACTTCTTAGTTCGTCCGATACCTCTACCACCCGTCGACTCCATAGCCGCGTTGGAACACGCTGCCGAAGACGCCATCGATGCCGGGGCAATGGATGTCGAGGAAGCGGAGCACAGTGCTTTGCTGGCACAAGAAGGCGACGAGTAAGTCTCCGTCTGCATCGATCATGTCGCCACTAATGTACTGGTACGTGAAGTGCTTCTGAACCAGATCAACTTTCAAGACGGGCTGCATTAAACCAGGGGTTCTTGCCCAATGTATATGGCCGGAAGCTCTGGACGAGCAGTGACTTTTGGTTGCTGTTCCTTATCCTCTCCATCTGTGCGTAAGTCACTTTCGCTCTCAAAGTGTAGTAGCTGACATATCGGATCTTCCAAGTGAGCGGAACTGGCTTGATGTGTACTTAACTTATCTACACATCTATCGGAATGGCTTCTGAAATTGTAGGATTGCAGACATAAACAATGTTGGCTCGATGGCACAAGCGCTATACGCCAAGAACAATCCACAGTACGACCCAGTACAGGCAGCACATTGGCAAACAGCGCAAGTCTCTTCGATCAGCTTAATGAATTTCTCTGGCCGTATCTTCATTGGTGAGCCCTCCCTCTTACCTTTCTGCCTACGGGCCTACCTCATGTCTTGATCACGCAGGACTCGTTTCGGATATCACGAAGAACCGTCTCGGCCTACCAAGATCTTACTCTCTCACCCTCGTTTCATCTATTTTCTTCCTGTCCCAAGTCGCCGCGGCCACTGTAGACGATATTAAACACTTATGGATTGCAAGTGGGCTGCTTGGCCTCGCCCACGGAAGTGCGTTCTCCCTCTTCCCAACCGTCTGCATCGAGTGGTTCGGGCTGCGTGAGTCTTCTGTCTGTCATGACAATGGTACTTTTGACACAATCTCGCTTAACACAATCGCACAGCGCATTTCTCGGAAAACTGGGGATACCTCTCAGCGTCCCCGATCATCGCAGCTAATCTTTTCTCTGTTATGTTTGGGCGGAACCTTGACGCGCATGATCGAGCCCCGAGCGAAGTCGCCCATCCAGGGCCCCCGTCTGGCCTTGCTTTGCAGTGTTTAGAGGGAAGACAGTGTTATGTGAATGCCCTGTATCTAACTACTGGGGTGACTTTCCTGTCCATTTTACTCAGTATATGGGCAGGATTGCGCGATCGGCGGAAGATCACATTGAGTCGGGAGAAGTTCACCAGTTCGAGCGGGCAGATGGTATGGGAGAGCAATGAGCGAGATTAAGGATGGTTATTTGGAATATGCTAGCGCTTTCAGTACTCTGTAGATATTTCCTGTAGACACTATGTACTTATTTATTTTCTCTTGCCAGTGACTTTGCGATAAACAAAGCAAGCGACACTCACTGACTTAATTTCATTTCCCGATCGTTCTATTCCTCGAGGAAAGAGTTGAACAGCACTTCAAATTGGATAACGAGATTGAGTAGTCGGAGAATTGCTAAAATGTCGTAGCACGGTTGAAAATTCTTGACCAGGTGTGTTGATGAATGTGATGCAAACCCGTCAATGTCTTTTATTTCAAACTTACATCAACAACTGCCTTGAAAGTTGCACTGCCGCAGTTCAATAGATCTCATTCCTCTCCTCATCGTCGTTCCAATTCTCTTTTGTACCCTTCTCGTCTCTGCTTTGCGTGCTTGCTCTGAATTTGTCTTTCTTTTCTGCCCTGGATACTACGCCTTTTAATATTCGCGGCCCTTACTATTTAGCGCCACGTTTCAACTGGAGCATCCACCACGATGCAAGCAGCGGTCGATACCAGAAGACCTAGTCGACAAGATACCTTCGATTTGCGGGAGCAGATCCACCAGGACGACCATGTACATCTTCATGCGCACGCCGACGCCGCTTCAGCTACTTATACCGACGACGAAGAGCATTCAGTGCTTGAAGATGATTCTGAAGGCGAAGAGCACGAGCAGTACATCGATGACGACGACGACGGATCTTCTTCGTTATCCATACCCAACGAATCAATTGACTTCGACCTGGTTTATTCTCTTCATAGCTTTGCGGCGACAGTCGAAGGACAAGCTAACGTTGTCAAGGGTGACAGTTTGTATCTGATGGACGACAGCAACAGCTACTGGTGGCTTGTTCGCGTCCTCAAAACTCAAGAAGTCGGGTATATACCTGCTGAAAATATCGAAACACCTTTTGAGCGCCTTGCGAGACTGAACAAGCATCGCAACGTCGATGTCAGTGATGTTCCTTGGCGTCTAGATATCCTCTAACGTACTGTCCACCAGCTTGCATTGCCAACTCAACAAGAGCAAACAGAAAGTCTTCATGCGTCCCAAGACCGCCTGCGGAACAATCTCAGCTCGCGCGCCGGCTCTAATAGAACACCGTCACCTCTCCCTCGTGGAAATGGCTCCCGTTCTGATAGGGGTGTCCAGTTCACTCCTGCTCTGTCGGTGCACCGCTATCCTCCAGCGATTTGGAGGGAGGATGAGGAGGAAGACCCTGATACTGAATGGGACGACGAGGGCTATGAGGACGAGGACCAGGGGCTTGCGGAGGAACAGATAGACCAGAGGAGAGCCGACGATGAAGGACCAGAGGGAATGGAACCGGATGACGGAATGGTTTGGGAAGACAGCGCAGTGGAGGAGATGCAAGCTCGCAAGATGCAATCGCAGGGCGTAGCCTTACCTTCGGCTTTGCAGGCTGGGGTTGTTCGTGACCAGCAGCAACAGCAACCGCAACCACAACAGGCCACTCAACAGCAGCAGCAACTACGTCAGCAACGAGAATTGGCAACTCAGCAGCAAGCCCAGCAACAGCAACAGCAACAAGTTCAAGCTGCTCCTACACAGACCCTGCAGAAGTCCAGCTCTCGGGAACGCCTCAACCAAGACTCATCTAGGACCATCGATCCCGCAGAAGTGACCGAGACTCGCAAACTTACCGTCACACCTACTATTGCTCGCGGGGTTGCAGGAGAGGCGTACCTGCCTAGTGCCATCATAGAGAAACAGGAGGAGGAACGTAAGAAGAGAATCAGAGAGGAAGAGATAACAGAGGAAGCAAGAAAGAGGGCGAAAGGGAAGGAAAAGATGGCTCCACCTGTTAGTTCTGCCAGCTTGGCCAAGCCCAATAATGGCGGGAAGTTGCGAAAGGAACATCGGGAGTCAGACGATGACAATGGAAAGGACAAGAAAAAGAAGGGCTCGGTGTTCGGAGGCTTGTTTGGGAGGAAAAAGGACAAGAAGGACAAGAACGCGTCCATAGGCTCGTTTGACAGCAGCGACGTCGCCAGTCGAGCGTCAGAAGATTCGAGCAGGTCCGGCCACACCAAAGCCTCAGCTGCAGAGGGGATGGTCTCGCCGACGACGGCTACAGCCATGCAACAGCAGCAGCAGCAGTCCCTCAACTTGCGAGCCTCTGTTGACGCCAAGCGCATTGAACAACAGCAGCCACACACACCCGAACGCACGCCCCAAGTCTCACAACACGCGTCGCAGCTCCGGCAACGCGACCAGCAACAACAAGCGCTGTATCAACAGTATCTCAATCGTTCGCCTTCTTCACCCCCCGAGGCCCAGCCGTCGTATGGCTTGCAATCCGCATCAGCCGTCATGCCCACCGGGCCCAGTTCTTACCATAGTCCAACTGGATCGGGATCGACTTCTGGAGGTCTTGGGCCTCCTGTCAGTCGTCCTCGCCCTGGATCCTTGATCCTCACACAATCGGTCATGGACGGTCAAGGACCTGGCGTACCAGAGCTCAGTGTTATCCGTGTGTTTGCTGGGCAGAACTTGGAGACAGAGGCGACGTTTAAGACTGTCCTGCTAAACTCGTCCACTACGTCTGCCGAGTTGATACGCCAGGCAACCCAGAGATTCAGGCTGTCTATCGGCGAAGAAGAGTTGGACGAGTATTATCTGACCGTTAAGCAGGTGGAGGGCGGGTCACTAGTTGTTCTGCGCCCTGATGAGAAACCACTGGTGGTATTTGATCAATTTGTTGTAGAGGCCATGGAGATGCCTAAGGTGAAGAGGAGCAGCGTGGGCAGCATAAGCTCAGTCGCCAGCAATCTCTCCATGCACCCTGCGATCAAGAAGTTACCCATGAATGACTTCACGGATGATTCGGCTGTCAAGTTCTATCTAAATAGGAAAGGCGATAATCTCACAGGCGACAGTGTTACTGGCCACGGTGAAGAGGGTGACGAGACGCTCATTGCTGACTCGTCCTTTGACTCTGACGGACAAACCCCCAAGCCACAGTACCTAACTGTGTCAACTAACCACAATGTTACGCCTGAACGGTTCACTTCTCCGTCCTTCCGATTCCCCCTTCAGCTCGTCATATATCCTGATGATCTTCCCGACGATATGATCTTCCACCCGTCAACAGAGGCAATTGTTTTCAAAGACACGCTGCGGGGTCCAGATGCATCAACTGCGCTAACTGTTTCCCCTGCACTCCGCCGGAAGGTGTTTGTATTCCCAAAGAACATTACTGTCGCTGATGTTATCGAGATTGGTCTCGAGCGGTTTGGTATCTCCGAGGGCGTGGTAGATGGCGGGGACGAAATTGAGGATAAGTCGACGAAGCGTCGGAGCTCAACGCGTGTCCGATATGGGCTTGTCATCGATACGGGATCAGGATCACATGGTTCGTTGGATTGTTTATGCATGAACTATAGCCTGACTTGATTCGTCCTAGGCGAACGAGAACTTGCACCTTCAAGCAGGGTCATTGAAGCCTTCCCTCGGCCTCCGACCTTTAGAGCTGCGGAACGCCCTACGTCGATCAACAAGCGGCGATCTGTCGACTCGACCCTCATTCTGGGCACTCTGGAAGATGTTAACTCTGACGACCCCGTGTTCATCCTACGGCGTGCGATCTCGTACCGCAACTCGACTTATCGTCATCGCATGTCTGCTCCTCTTGACGAGATTGCTCTGCAGAAACTTCATCGGGACTCTGCGTCTAGCGCCAGCTCATCGGATCCCGCGAATAATTCTCATGACGCCGGTCGCCACAAATCGCAACCCTCTCGACAAGAAATCATTGCTCGCCAGCGGGAAGCTACACGAGCCAACCAGCGTGCAATTCTTTCTGCACAGACAAACTCAGTCCGTGGTATGGATGTCCTCTTGCCAGGGAACGCGATGCTTCGAAGCTCGCGCTACGACGTCAATGACCGCATGCGGTATTCGTACGTAGAACCTGACGGTGAGACGTACGACATCAGCGACATCGTCGAGGAGGAACTGCGGGAGACAAATTCAGCCAACAGAAACGATCTCTTGGAAGGCGTTCTGGGACGCAAGGACGCCGTTGGGGAGAAACTCAATCGTGTTTTGAGTAAAATCAAAAGCGGAAAGTCGAGGGAGAAGGATCTTGCGTCTTTGTCAAGCATGGACTCCTCCAGACGTTCAGGATCTGTTTCAGAGTACTCTATTGACGATACTCTGGCTGACCGTCGCCAGGGAGCTCGGTCTGTTAGTCCATCTGGATCCGAAAGGTTGAGATCAAAAACTTCGAATGAATTGTCGGAGACACTTCAGCGGTCGGCTTCTGCTGCAGGTGCAAACGACAGGCAGTCAAGGCCTGGCACGGTCACGCCGACTGGCAAGCCCTCAGGTGGTGGAGCAAGCGCTGGTAATCCGAACAGTCGCCGTCATCCATCGATTGCGTCTGTCATGTCTGACTTGTCTGGCTATGCAACGCCACTCACGCACCCGCCGAACTCTCGGAATGAAGAGAAGCAGAGTCCAGTCTCAGTGGCTACGCCCAAGCCACAGCAAAGGCGGCTTGTCATTCCCAAAGATGACTTTGGTGTTGCTCATATGTTGACCATTATCGAGTATAAGAATGCACAGCCCAAGGCACCATTGCCCCCGCTGGACCCTGTCGATGCATTGCTCTTTGGTCGGCCTATTGATATGCAAGCTTTGCACCCCCAGATCAGAGAAATTTATGCACCAACTTTCAGGCAGTTGGAGGAGGTGGATAGGGTGAGTCTATATCTTTCGACCACGTGAATGCCGACAAGAGCTGATAGCCTCCCGGCAGATATTGGACGATTATTTGGGACAAACTTTGGCTGGCCATTGATTGGTATTCGGTACTTTCACGCTCTTTATATCTTGTGCTGCTTTTATTTATGTGCCCTACTATTCGACTGTACTTTTGGAATCGGGATAAGACTGGAATGCGAGAAAAACCATGAGGTAAGGTCCATGAAATCATTTCCCCACTTACTGTGTTGGAATCGTCAAGGCGAACTAGAATGGTATGTCGGAGAACTTACCGACGGGATATGATCATCAATCGATTCTTTCGTTTCGTCTTTCACCCTTTCGAGAATATTCCTGTTATACGACCCCCCGGCTTACCCATTTCCCGACATGAGGTACAAGAATCTTTGCCCCTTGACTTTCTGGGTCTGCATCACCAAAGCTGCTCCAGAGATACTCACAACGCTGCCGCTTGAGATACTCACAGCAGTTTTCAGCGAATTAGAGTGGTCCGACGTCATACGACGAGGCCGAACGTTTTAGAAACTCCACGACAAGTGATCTTTCTGCGGATGGCCCTCGCGCTGTTCGCACCAGTCTTGCAGTTGCAATCACGTCACCATTCTGCGCCGCCACCCTTCGCACTGCTGCTTTAATTAACGGGGTCCCGCTATACCATCATCGTCTTCCAGCTCGGTGCAGTGTCGTTCGATACTGTTCCTGGATCCTGAAGTCATAATGTATTTAGTCGTCGTTCATGTCAATATACTAGCCATCGAAAAAACTTTGCAGAAGTCCCTGAGTTTCGACTTACTTAAATCGTATACATTATACATGAGGACTAAGGCCTAAGGAGATACATCTTCTTAAGTTGGAAATGGGTGTGCTATGAACCAATTACAAGTGTTTTTGCGAGCCAGGGTCACGTAAGACTACAGTGGCTTCCAACGTTGGTGAGAATAACACTGATATAGGACGAATAACATGAATTTGAAAAAAGGCCGTGGAGAACATTATCCAGAGAATCGAAGCCAGACAATAAATTACACCGTTGATAATACTAAAGATTCCAGATAAAGATGTCAGAAAGATCCAGCTGGTACCCAGAGCATATGAAGACTGCTTCACCTTAACAAGGTATCTTGGAAAGCGACACATAGCAAGCAATGACGAGGGAAAACAGCAGCAACACTACGTCAAATCGATTATATCACCCAGTTGCCTCGGACCGGAGGAATTGAGCGAGGAAGGCTCCGCCTTCACTTCAACTTTGACTTTCTTTGAGCGTCGACCCTGCCGCTGCTTCAAAGATGTCAACTCCTTCTTTAATAAGAATTAAGACTGTGAAAATGTGAAGGAGACGTTAACATATCCTACCTCCAATGCCTGAATTCTTCTAGCTTCTACCACGTCGTCGTCGTCGTTGTCGAGCGTGAGGTCAAGAACGACACCATGAATTGCAGCATGTTTGCGCTTCTTCTCTACAGGCACAAGCCCGTTTGCCTGAAGATGTGCTGTGGAGTAGATGTGTTAGGAATGGTGTGCATCACGAAGGTAAATCTATTTACCCAGCGGACGGTATTTGAAGACAAAGCTTCCTATAGAGCGAATCCGCTTAACCTTCAAGTAAGAATTGTTCAACGCGCAAGATTTTTCGTCTCCTAGCCTGGTTCATCACAGCGGTTAAAGATGATCTGGGGATGGCATGAACTCGCAAATAACACACTTAAACCGATGTCCCATAGCTTTCTTGCTTCGCTCGTGGATCTTCTCCGGCTCCGGGAGTGGCTGATATATTGCCTGCTTTGTTACGCCAGTAAATCGAATCTCTGTAATTTCGAGCCGTATGTCACCAAGCTCGGTTGATGCTGCATTGTGTAGGTACGCGTCGTCATCTGTAGAGTAATCCATATATCTTTGGTTTGCGCAAATGGAAGAGCAGGTGAATATACCTGTAAGTTCCAAGTTGGAGAACAAGAATGGCCGTTCGGTCGTAGAAGACGTTCGGTAAGAATTTCTCTTAAGGGTCACTGCCTTTCTCCCGGACGGATGATGGCGGCCGAATATATGTTTTCCAAGACCACACTCAATGCCGTCGATGTAGAGCTTGCCAGAACTTGAGTAGGATCGTACAGAGTCCGTCCAACTTACGGTGAAGTTCTGAAGTGCGGGTCAACTTCGGCATGATCCTTTATAAGTTCCAGTGTTTAATAACTGTTAACGCACCTTGCCTACTTCTGAAGCAATCCAGCAAGTAATCTGTTTTCCATCAGCCGATAATTGAACGGAATGTTCAGGGAGTTCGACGTTATCGACAGTTATCCATGCTTTGAATGTACCAAGCTGCATTGTGGTCAATAGCTCGTGGCTTGGTTCAAGTTTGTAATGTCACGTCCGTCACAAATCAGCTGATTATTACTGGACGCGTTTCCTCTCGCGGCCCGTCCGCGTCAATCCTCAAACCATATTTAGCCTTACTCTCTTTCCATCATTCGGAGTCAATGCTCACCCCAAGGAAGACTGTTGAGCTCCAGTTGTCTCTTACACCGCGTATAGAACAAGTACTCATTTTTTAACTCGCCGACACATGTTCTTATGTCACTTGGTAGATTCAAATCGAAACTTGAACGTTCGCCAACGCACATATCAAATTTTAGTATCGGCCAGCGATTCCCTCTCACACAAAAATAATTCCGATCGATTTCAAAGTAGCCCAGAAATGACAGCTCAGTGACAGCTGCGACTCGTATGAAACATGCCAGCCACCAGTGTCAGCCTCTGGTGCGAGGTCTATAAAGTTTGTCGGATTTACCCTCTTTCCACAGTTCATCAATCACTTACAATCCTCAATATGTCAGCCACTTTTACAATTTATCAAAGCTATTCGGGGATGGCATCTCCTCACGAGGAGCGCGGGGCCCCAAGCTCTCTCCAATCCCTCACACTCACCATTCTAATTCCCATCATCACCACCGCTTATGACTTTGGTCGGAGTTACCTCATGGAGAATGTCCAGACCATGCAGGCACCCTCAGATCACCAGGATGCCGTACCAATTCCGGCCGTACGAGTAGCATTGCCCCCGCGCACTCTCCAGATCGGCCCGTCGCCCCCAGTATCCGTCATGCCGTCGACCGCTCTTATGCGTGTCTCAACACCGGCGATGACGAACACCCTGACGGATGAGCCGTTTCATCCCGCTGATGTGAATTTTGCTCTCGCAGCAATCGGGTGCATCGGAATTGTCATTGCAGGTATGTTTCTATTCCTTTCTCGTCATCTATTTACATGCCGCTAATTACTTGGTCTTCGTATTCCTAGCGGCCGGGTACGTGCGTACCATGCGTGGGTACACCTTCACTCCTCGGTCACCCGCAAGGACGGCTTCAGACCCACCGAAGAAGCCGGCACCTCGGCCGTCAAGGGACGAGGAAGGAAGTGCGGGAGAGGGTGATGAAGGGAGGGAGGACGAGGGAGAAGGAGATGAAGACGGGGGAAGTGATGAGGAGGGAGGCGACGGGGACGATGACGAGGAGGGGGAGGAGGGGGAGGAGGAGGAGGAGGAGGAGGAGGAGACAATGGAAGCGCACGAAAGCGCAGGAGACCCAGGGGAGCCCGAAGACCCTGACGGCCCTCCCGATCCGTC
>JABCKG010000342.1:0-12540 GCA_018851835.1 Hypsizygus ulmarius | reverse complement strand
CAGAAGATGGCTAAATCCCACGCAGTGGAGAATATTCCTGCATGCCCTGCCACGCCGTTTAAACTCCATGCATTCTCATCGTGTACCTGTCCATCATAACAATTCAACGCTCTGCAAGACCCGACGAATGATGGAAAAATATACTGTTCCCCAAACAGGCTGTTCTCTCTGAGGCTCTCTTGGTCCAAGGGCCCCGATCTGATACTCCGTCGCTGCCACCCTCTCAAGTTGAGCCTTGCTTAAAGGCTTGTTTTCTCTATTGAACCACATATCATTCATTCCTAGCGGGACCGTAAACTCATCATGAATGAGCTTGTCGAGCGGGAGCGCTGTGACTGCTTCTAGCACAAACTGAAGGGTCATAAAACCTACCCAACAAGACTTGGATCAGCATCGCAGAGTAGACTTGTGGAGAATGGATGGTGTTGTGGAATCACCTGGAATGTACTCGTACATTCCACCTATTTCTTATCTTCTTTGAAGTTCTATCTCATGGACATTCTACTTACATCTCGTAGTTTGTAGAATATTCCAGATATATTTTTCATGTAGTATATAAAGACCTTCAAGGTCCAATATGTAATATAAGTTACAAGTTATATTATCTATCTACCACTGCACATCTCAACAGGTTATGGGCCCTGGCCTATAATCACTGAACTCGAAACTTACCTCCAGTGACACTCGACAATCTAATCTCTAATCTAATCTCCCTCATCTTATCATGTCGGACGAATCGACATACACTTCGGGCTCGTACCGGATGGAAATGCTGAAGGCCACAAATTGGATGCCATGGAAGTGAAGGATGCTTGCCGTGCTCCATGACCTTGGACTGGAAGAATATATCGGGAAGGATTCCGCACTTCCAGGATTAGCCGACCCGTCGAAACTGACTGTGGAGGAATTGGCAGCGCAGAAGAAATGGCGTGATGGTGACACGAAAGCATGCACGTGCATCGAGCTCACAATTGGTAACTCGGAAATGGTCCATATAAGCGGAGCGGAGACAGCCCGTGAGATGTGGGACCAGTTGGTGACCGTGAAAGAGTCGAAGGGCCATCTGGGCATCCTGGCGATGCGGTGCGCATTATACCGGATGCAAGCCGATGAGCATGACTTTGATATGGTCGAGCATATTTCGAAGCTTCATAAGCTCCAGGAGGAGCTGCACCTGATGGACAACAAAGTGTCAGATGAAGATTTCATGATGATTTTAATCACTTCCTTACCAGAGAACTGGGACACGTACACATCCACATACCTAGGATCAAGCAGGAACAAACTGATGCTCAGATCACACGAGCTCATCGCCATTCTGTACAAGGAGGATCGTTGATGGAAGAGACGGAGCAGTGAACAGACTGGCACCATGCTGCAGGCGAAAGGATACAACAACCATGGTAACCGCGATAAATCTGAGATCAAATGCTATAATTGTCACAAGAAGGGCCATACAAAGGCTGAGTGCTGGTCAAAGAATGGTGGACATGAGGGACAGGGTCCTCGAACTGGCAGGAAAGGGAGGAAAGGCGACCACAGATCGAACCAGGCAGCAGATGACATTAACCGACTGCTCAGTGATGTCTTGTACACGGTGAATGAGGTCCCTGATGACTTCTCAAAGTACAACTGGCTCCTGGATTCAGGAATGACCTCCCATATCTGTACAGCTCGTGAAGCGTTTACCGATTACTGACTGATCAGTGATGTCACAGTGAAGGGAGTGGGGAAAGGACCCGCCGAGGCACTGGGACGAGGAACAGTAGCCGTACGATTTGCTGTGAAGGGAAACTATCATCGACACATGCTGTGAAATGTGCTACACATACCGGATGCCCCAAATTGTCTCCTGTCAATCAGCCGTCTTGATGATATTGGTGGACATGTCGAATTCCATGATGGCGTCTGCACACTACTCAATGAGAAGAATCAGATAATTGGAATGGAAAGAAAAGTGAACAGACTTTACCTTCTAGATGCCCGAGCTGAGCTCCCTGAATGCGCATGCACAAATCTCACCATACCGGCACTTTCTTGGGACCAGTGGTGCCACCGCTATGGTCACTTATCGATCAGTGCATTAGAAAGACTCAAGAAGGATGGGATGGTAATGGGACTTACCATTGATGAGTCCTCCATCCCCTCGAGGACCTGCAAACTATGTGTACAGGCAAAGCAGGCCCACAAGCCATTTCCTAAAGAGGCAAAACACCGTGCAACAAAAGCCGGTGAGCAAATCATATGCAATGTGTGGGGACCTGCACGAGTACAGTCCATCAGAGGCTGGAGCTATTACATCTCATTTTTGGATGACGGGAAGTGACGAGCAGCGGTATTGTTCCTGAAGAAGAAAAGTGGCGTGACAGAGTGAATTAAGCAGTATGAAGAGAAAATAGAGAAGAAGCAAGGGCACCCGCCAACATACATGCAATTCAACAATGGGAAGGAACTCGTGAATGATGAGATTCAGAGGTGGGCCACGTCGAAGGGAATTATAATTGAAACCACGGCGCCGTACTCACCATTCCAAAATGGAATCGCAGAACGATTCAACCGTACCCTTCTAGAACTGGCAAGAGCCATGCTCATTGCCAAAGGACTCCCCACATTTCTCTGGGATGAAGCTGTCATGTATGCTGTGTACCTTCGAAACTGTGCGCCGACCCGAGCACTTGAAGGTATGACACCTCTTGAGGCGTGGAAGGGTGAAAAACCCGATGTCTCCCACTTGCGCGAGTTCAAATGTGATGTTTGGATCCTAGACGAGAACAAAAACCAGTCAAAACTTTCACCAAAGTCGAAGAAAATGATTTTTACCAGGTTCGAAGATGGACCAAAAGCTATCCGCTACTATGACACCGTGACATGGAAGATAAAAGTATCTCGAAACTTTGTCTTCAATGAGAATGACGAACCGACTCTCGAGATAGAAGTGAACGTACCTAGTTTGCCTGCCGAGGGAGAGCCGGCACCTAGTGTCGACAGCCAAACCCCCAAAAATGCATTCGCACCCCAAGATCCTATCCCACAAACTTTTTCTGATGAATCAGCATCCAAGGAACAGTCAGATCCCATTCCTACATCTCCAGATGAGCCGTGAAAATTGCGCGCGAGGCCAAGCGACACCGATTACCGAAAGTTGAACAACCTGGCAGCACATCCAGCTCGATGCATCATGCCAATGACTCCGCCTGTTGTCAACTGCCCCACGAAATCATCAGCCACAAAATCAAAGGAGAAAAATGTCACGCACCTTGCATTTGAAGGACCTGAATCCCCCTTTGAAGAATTTGTCTGGGAGGCACTCGGAGAATCGTACCATGCGAGGGCGAACTTGGATGGAAATCCTGAGATGGTAGATGATGCTCTTGGAAGTGACGAGGCAGAGCAATGGCAAGCGGCAATGGATGAGGAGATGGCGAGGCTTCGGGAAATGGAGACTTGGGAACTTGCTGACCTGCCAGAGGGACAAAAGCCTATCAGAAACAAATGGGTCTTCATTAGGAAAAAGGACAAAAACAGATGCACCGTGCGCTGGAAGGCGTGCCTCGTGGCACAAGGCTTCTCTCAGAAGCCTGGGACTGATTACAGTAACAACGGCACCTTTGCCCCGGTGATGCAGTTTGACAGCCTAAGAACCATGTTCGGATTAGCTGCCATACATGGCTGGGACATGCGACAGATGGATGTAAAGAGCGCTTACCTCAACGGACATCTTGAGGAAGAGCTGTATATGGTACAGCCCACCGGGTATGAAGACGGAACAGATCGAGTTTGCTTGCTGAAGCGCTCGTTGTATGGGCTCAAGCAGGCTGGAAATGTCTGGAACAAAGAGTGGAATAAGGCCATGGAGGAATTGGGATTCACCAGATTGAAAGCAGACTACTGCTGCTTTCTGCGACGGCGCGACAACGAAAACTTCGCGATCGTCCTTGTTTGGGTTGATGACCTCATGACGTTTATGAATGATGTCATGGAGACGAATCGAGTTGAGCGGGAATTCAAATCTATTTTCGACATCAATGTGATCGGAGAGCCATCAATGCTCCTTGGAATGAAGATTTCTCGCGACCTCGACAAGAACACGATCACCCTCTCACAAACCCACTATATTGACTCAATCCTCACTCATTTTGGCCTCGAAAATGCGAATCCCATCGCTACACCACTCGATCCCAACGTCAACCTCGATCTCATGGATGAAGGAACTGGAGGAGAGGAAAGAAAAGAAGAAGAGGAAATTGAAAGTTCGGATTCACGGGGAACTAGTGCGTATGCAACCGCAATCGGCTCGCTGATGTATGCTGCGATAGGAACACGACCGGACATCGCCTACGCAGTGCAACGTCTTGCACAGTCCACGAAGAACCCGAAACTGACTCATTGGACCGCCGTCAAATGCGTCTTCTGCTACCTCAAAGGAATGTGATCACACGTACTTACATATGGCGGATCCAATCAACAGTGGGACGACGTTCTCACTATCTACTGTGACACTGACTGGGCATCTAACACGGACCGCAAATCGATTAGTGGCTACGCGCTACTCATTGCAGGGGGAGTCGTCACCTGGAGCTCGAAGAAACAATCCACCGTCGCACTCTCCACTGCTGAAGCCGAGTATATCGGCACTGCTCACATTGCAAAGCAAGTCCTGTGGCACCGAACCCTCTTCAACGAACTCGGCATGCCACAACCTGAAACATCTATCATATATTCAGACAACGAAGCCTCGATCGCGATCGCACACCACCCGGAACAGCACATGTGAACGAAGCACATCAATATCGCACTTCATTTCCTACATGACCACGTCGAAAAAGGCACCCTCGATATCGTGCATGTATCCTCACACGAAAATCTCACGGATGTATTCACCAAACCACTCGCGGATGTATTCACCAAACCACTCGCGAAACCTTTACATGAAGAAATGGTTTATGGATTAGGTGTCCTGCACGAGTAAGGGGGAGTGTTGTGGAATCACCTGGAATGTACTCGTACATTCCACCTATTTCTTATCTTCTTTGAAGTTCTATCTCATGGACATTCTACTTACATCTCGTAGTTTGTAGAATATTCCAGATATATTTTTCATGTAGTATATAAAGACCTTCAAGGTCCAATATGTAATATAAGTTACAAGTTATATTATCTATCTACCACTGCGCATCTCAACAGATGGTACGAAACTGAGATCAAAATATAGGTATTTAGTGCCTGGCGCATTGATGAGTGCCTGTTCAATGACAGCTTGTTTTCTCTGCTCATAGGTGTTGTACCTTCATCACATAACACACCAAGTAAGCTGATAGCAAACCACCTCAATTCGAGTGACACCAGACATACCCAATCCACAGCCCTGGAACCGGATCAGCATTGAGCCCGCTCATGTGCGTGAGGAGCATCAAGATTGTTATATTCTCTTTCCCGTTTACTGCCACACAAAATGAACATCAATGTTGACAATTCCACAAAAAAGCTGGCAATGTCTACCTGCAAACCCGGGGAGGTAAGTCGCGATCGTCGTGTTTAATGCTATTTTTCCATTGTCAAGCTGTTGCAGCATAGCAATAGTGGTAAACAACTTTGTCAGTGAAGCCACTTAAAATTGAGGTTATATGGTTGATATACATTGTTTCACAACTAGAAGTGGGAGGGTACGTACTGTCAAATACCGTATCCCGTCGCATTTTGACCCACCTCTCCACAGGAAGTTCCATCCCATTAATGTCAGCATACTTCAAGGCATTGCCCACAGCAAAATGCGATATGATCATGTTTTGATGGCCTACCCTGTAAGATATACAAGTCAGCATTCTCAGTCTTATGCGTGTCTAATAAAAGAAAGAAAAGAAAGAAACGCACAGCACTATCACACCGGGATAGAGCACCTGAACTTTATTGAAGCTCGCTGAGCCGTAGTTTGCTGGTGTGAGATAGCCTGTAATGTTTTCTTGTAGGTCGAGCAAGGGACCAGGGAGAAGGGAGACAGATGAGGGGGTGCCATAGTGCAAAATTTGAGCATGGGCTGCGAGGGTGCAAAGAGCAATGACAGTGAGTATGTCCATGATTCTGCTGATCATGATAGTGGTAGAGCTTGGTATATTTCGATAGTCATCGCTTCATATACATGGCCATATGGCAGCAGAAGGATTGAAGGATTTTCTGGTTCCATGTGCTTTGGAGCTTCTGCTATGTGGGGCATAATCACGTTCATTTCATATCTCTCACTTATTCGCGTACTGGTATTCATGCACATATTGTTTTTGCACGTGTATATAGTAGCAATTGACATGGGGACGTGAGGATGGACAGAGATGGACCGAGGAGGCATAGATCAATCATCGGAGTGGCTTACTCCCTGGTTGAGTTTTCATTATAGACCAGGCTGCTGATGTTGTTCTTTTGCTTTGCTCTCTGCCTTCCCTCTTGAAGATCTCGATTCAACTTGCGATGGCTTTCCATCACCCTCACCCCCATATTCGGCCCCAAATCACTGGATTTTTCTTCGCAACATAACCACATTCAACACCTCCACCTCTTCCTGCTTAATCTGTTGCACTCTCTGACATCCATTCCTCATGTTTCCAACACCTCCACATGGTCCAGTTTCATCCTGTTCTTTTTTGTCTTCCTCTTTACCTTTTTTGAATGCTGTTCTTAGTGTTTGACTCTTCATGCCCCATTGCCAACGTCCTAGATGCTTTCTTTTGCCTTATCTTTGATGTGCTTGCTGACATTGCACTTGGTCTTCATGCTCTATGTGGAATGGACTGTTCCTTTGTTATGGTTCAATGTCTCAATCCATCTGTTTTCAGCAATACAAGAGCATGAGTTGCCATCATATTCTTTATGGATACCCTGCACTCATTTCGAACTATGCCACCTGTCTTACTTCTTCTATCATCAGCTTTGAAGTGCACTTTGACCCATCACTTTTTCATTAATTGCATGGTGGATCTCACATTAATGCATTGAAGAATCTTTTGCATTATTCTAATTCTGTGCTATCTCTGGAGCAGGTCATTGCCATGTCCACGGGTTTTTTTGGTATGAAATTTATATGTCCAACCATCTCCAATTACCTCAGCATATAAATGAGCATACAAGATTCATTCCTCCTCCTCCACCTCTTCCCAAATTTCCCTCTGTCCTCTCAATGTATAACTGCTGCTCTATCTCAATGCCACCAAAGAATGCCAAGTCAAAGTCAAAGTCTTCTCTGTATGTCCATCCTTTTCTCATTGTCTTTCATACAATTTCTTATTTTAGGGCATTTAGTGATGCTCTGTATCATCAGATTTAGAAGAAGACAGAATTGTAAGTTGCATGTCAATGACTATGACCTTTGCTCATTATGATCTAGGTCGAAGGCAGATCTACCCCAGAAATTCAGGATAGAACGAAATATCCCCGGGGACCCCTTGGCGCAATTACCCAAGCTGGAGTCCTGGCCTCCTGAATTTATTCCAACTGGAAGATATACTCAGGAACGGATGGAAGCCATGCATAAGTTACATGATACAGGCTTCTTATGGCCCGAAGAACTAAAACTAGTACACCATACCATTTGTCTAGAGAACGAGGCATTTGCATGGGACGATTCTGAATGAGGCAGATTCAAGGAGGAATTCTTCCTCGCCATTGAAATTCCCATTATACCGCACATGCTGTGGGTTCTACGAAATATACCCGTCCCTCCTGGAATATACGACAAAGTTTGCAAGATTATCAAAACAAAGATCGCTGCAGGTGTCTATGAGCCTTCGAACTCCTCGTATCGCTCACAGTGGTTTACTGTATTGAAGAAAGATGGCAAGAGCTTACGGCTCATACACAGTCTTGAATCTCTCAATAAAGTAACTATTGCACATTCTGGAATACCACCAGCAACAGATGAACTTGCCAATAGGTTTGCAGGACGATCATATGGCGGGATGTTCGATCTCTATGTTGGTTATGATGAGAGACTACTTGATAAGAAATCCTGTGACCTGACCACCTTTCAAACACCTTTTGGAGCCTTGAGACTGGTAACTTTACCCATGGGTTGGACGAATTCCATCTCTATATTCCACGATGATGTCACATATATTCTGCAAGACGAAATACCAGAATGGACTAGTCTCTACATAGATGATGTACCGGTGGGTGGCCCTTGGACATGATATGAGTTACCAAATGGTGGCTACGAAACAATTCCCAAAAATTCAGGCATCAGAAGATTTGTCTGGGAACACCTGAATGTGGTGGTCTGCATTCTAGAATGAATGAGGAATGCTGGAGGAACATTCTCAGGTTACAAATCTGCCTTATGTGCTGAAGAAATAGTTGTCGTAGGACACCGCTGCACATATGAAGGCCGGAAACCTGAAACTGATCAAGTCAGAGTAATTACACGTTGGGGACCTTGCAAAACCTTCACGGATGTAAAATCCTTTCTAGGAACTTGTGGAGTTCTTTGCATGTTTATTAATGACTTTGCTAAGATCGCCGAACTGATCAATAGACTCACACATGCAAATGTTCCCTTTACCTGGAGACCTGACCAAGAGAAATCAATGCGATTATTAAAAGACAGCATCGTGAATTGCCCTGCTCTATTACCAATATGCTACGATTGGTCCACTTTGGTGGTACTATCCATCAACACTTCGTATAAAGCAGTGGGATTCTATATTTATCAGGAAGACCCTGATGACGTTGCCCAGAAGTGCTACATGAGATTCAGATCAATCACTCTGAATGATCGAGAAAGCTGATTCTCGCAATCTAAACGAGAACTCTTTGGATTGTACAGAGCTCTGGACGCCATGAAATATTGGCTCCTGGGTTGTAGAAAATTGATAGTTGAAACAGATGCCTCATATTTGAAGGGAATGCTGAATAATCCTGGATACGTACCCAACTCGACAGTGAACAGATGGAGTGACCATATCCTAATGTATTATTTTATGTTGCGGCACACCCCAGGAAAGACATTTGGACCTGATGGCTTGTCAAGACGAGAATGGCAGCCAGGTGACGAAGAATATCCTGCAGACACTGAAGGCGATGTACCAGTCGGCCCTCCAGGCTTTGAATTTCCTGAAAAGGAAATGAGATATAAAGACACAACTGCTTTCGATCTGTTAGAATTTGACGACTTTAAGGAAGATATTGACACCAGAGGTGGCTACATTCAAACTTGGCCCCTCTCAGTAGCAGCATTCAAACAAGAATTGATGGATGCCAGGGTTCTGGTAGGACAAGAGAAAGACGTCCTCAGACAGAAGATGGCGAACAGTGGTCTGATGAATGACCACTGGCCTGCACATATTGCGCAGTTTTTAGGAGAACCACTGATTCCAGATTTGGAACTAAAGTGGGATTCAGACAAACGAGAACTGTACGACGAAGGTCATCGCATGCAAGCAGGTAGAAATAAGGATGCACGCCTCTCTTTTGTAAAAACTTGGCTGGCTGATCCCCTGCTTTGCCCAGAAGGCATGACAGACAACAAATATTTGCATGCCTCGTGATTCGCACAACAGTTCTTCCTGGACTATAGTGGATGATTATATTGCCGCGGTCTAGATTCCACACACCGACTTGTCATCAACAAAGAACATTGCATGTATATGATGCGCGCCGCACATGACAGCCTAGGGCATCGAGGTTTTTATGCCACAAAATCTTTAATTGCGCAACAATTTTGGTGGCCTGAATATGAGAACAATGTTAGTTGGTATGTGAAGACGTGCCACATTTGCCAACTTCAGCAGAAAACGATCTTAGCCATACCACCCACAATTACGCACATGCCATCCATATTTCAGGTCCTCCATGCAGATACCATGAACATGACCCCCGCATCTAATCAATGCAAGTATATTGTTCATGGGCGATGTTCCCTCTTCTCATGGATGGAGGGATGCCCATTAGTTAAAGAGACAGGCTGAATGATTGGCAATTGGCTCTTCGAAGACATTATTTGTAGATGGGGTTGTCTAGCTTTAATAGTAACAGACAATGGCCCTCCATTTTTATCAGCCCTGCAGTGGCTAAAACAAAAATACGGTGTGCGGGGTATTACAATCTCCCCGTACAATTCCAAAGTGAACAGGAAAATAGAATGACCACATTGGGATGTATAACAGGCCTTGTATAAAGCCACAGGTGGAGACGTGTCCAAATGGTTTTGGTTTTTCTTCCATGTTATGTGGGCAGACAGAATTACCATTTGTCACAGTTTAGGCTGCTCCCCATATTTTCTCACCACTGGCATGCACCCGCTCCTGCCTCTGGACATCACGGAAGCAACATGGCTAGTGGAGTTGCCTGATGGCCCTTTGTCCACCATGGATTTAATTGCTTTCTGTGCAAAAGCGTTAGCTAAACATCAATAACACGTAGACAAAATGCATGAACGAGTTGACCGAGAAAAGATAGAATGCGCTGTTAAATACGAAAAAGACCACCGGTATTCTATCAAAGACTATGTCTTCAAACCAAGGGACTTGGTCCTCATCTGCAGTACTGCGGTTGAATCCTCTCTTGACAAGAAAATGAAGCCCAGATACATGGGACCTATGGTCGTAATAGCCCGCGATAAAGGCGGTGCGTACATCTTATCCAAATTAGATAGTGCCATCTGGCAGAATAAAATTGGTGCATTTTGCGTGATCCCTTATTTCACGTGCAAATCCATTAAACTACCTGACAACATCCTACGATTTATTGACATCTCAGAAAAGTCCCTAGAAAAATTAAAGGGCACAGTATTGTGAACTACCGCTAATAAAGACGTTGACTTTATGTTCGACGGTGTACGCCTGCATGACTGGAATAGTGACGATAACCCTTCCAATGCTGATACTGCCGATTCTGATGCAGAGTCCAGTCCTCCCACCGCCCCTATCCATAGGATGAGTACTCGAGCTGCTCACAAGCACACTTAACTATGACGCATCCGAGGACCGAAATTTGATCAGAACGGATGACCTCGATCAATCATCGCTATTTTTAAGCAACCCCGGAATCATCTATGCCGACCCCCAGGTGTCGTGCAAAAAGAAAAAGAGGGAGAAGGCTGAAGATGAAAATATGACAGCTAGAAAACCATTTTGGATTAAAAACTATCTATCTAAAAATGAAAATAGTAGATGGTTGCTGTAGTTCAGAGCCACAATGAACAAGAGACTCCTACTCTACAGACCCAAAAACTATGATATAAAGAGACTACTAGGAAGACCCGCCCTCCATCTTGTCATCATCGAAGACAGCGTCAATGGGAGAGACCAGGTCATCTCCGCGAAGAGAAGACAAAGGATCGGCCACAGCGGTCAACTCGTCCATATAACCCAGAAGGACAGAAATGTGTGGGGTGACGCGCTCACGTCTCACTTGGAAATCATGATGGACTTGCTCGTGCGCTTCACCAGAGATGGCACCTGGAATAGAAATGATCTTGCACCCACGACAAATAATCTCTTTGATCATGGTGGTATCTAGAACTGAGGTAGATGAAAGACTTCAGTACAGAAACAGATGAAACGAAAGATAAAAAGATGAACTAGGCACAGCTTCCACAACCAGCTCCACGTGGCGCTTTTTGCCTTTAACCACTTCAGAAGACTCAGCCATGGCAGCGGCCTTTTTAGAGCTGTGAGTCTGAGGCTGTAGGATAAATAAATGAATATTGATATGGTCAGATGAAAAGACTATCTAAGATGCACCCTTTTTGCCTTAGGAGGAGGCGCGTCATCAGAGAGCTTCATACCGTTCAGTAAAATGGTCATTTGAGCTAGAAGAATAAATTACCATGTCAGTCTCATAGTTGGGGGACCCCATTTCGGCATCATCTTGACTATAGCGAGAACCTGGTTCACACAATTGAGCAGCAGAGAAGCCGGCATCTTTAGAAGACTCATGCTTGAACTATACAAAGAGTCTAGTGAATAAACAAGGTCACAACGAATAAAAATCTTGACTAGATGTACAGACAAAGACCATGCCCGATTATCCCTCTCATGAACTATATTCGTGCAGAAGTCTGACAGACGATAAACAACCTGAGTAGGGCCCCCAGCAGCCTTGAAAATCCAATGAAGTTGGAAGATGATATCCTCCTTTGGGCGATCACCATAGACAGTGGATAGCAGGTTATGGTCATCCTGTTCCACAATCTGTAAGATGCGACATAACCAGGTTAATTAGAAGAAATAATATAAAGCAACCAGATGAACCAGTTGCTTTGCCAGAGACTCCATATAACGACCCTGTCGAGCCAAAGGCAGACCGCCAGTATCGGTGAACTGTTCTTGACATTTGGAGAAGATACAACGAGGAGCGGACATTATAGCACTATACCAAGAGGATGGAAATATGACACAAAAAATTTCTCTCCGAAAACTACCTGCTTTTATGTGCTCAACGAACCAGACACGCAACCCTCAATCTGATGAAAGTTTTTCCGTTTTAAAATTACAAACTAGCAGACGAAAAACTAGTACACCAGAATGGAACTCGGTTAGGCAGGAGGCGCTCTTTCAC